>VOPJ01010767.1:0-42284 GCA_014673585.1 Semibalanus balanoides
CTACGCCTATGTCGATGGTGAAGATTTCCGTGACCTAAGAGGTCAATAACAACTCCAGACTTAAAAATCGATAAATGGGCAGATAGCTAATTCAAAGACCACCATATTGACGCTAACCAAATCATTTTATTTTCATAACTGTATTAATTACGACGGCCTGAGCAGCATCGCCATTTTTGGATGTGGTCGATTTTGGGTCATTCAATTGACCTGGAAGGTCACCCGTTAGCCTGAAACCAAAAAATGATATACCATCGGATTCCTCACATGACAGGCAACATGCTGGTTTTTACTGCGTTGCTCTATGTTGCTTGGTTTGGACGTTAGCAGGGGGACTGTCAGGCCCTCCCCCCTTAGGGCGAAGGTGAAAAACGCTCCCGTAGGGCAAGGGTTAATCCCTTCAACACATTGAGTTATTTTTTTTTCGTGTCAGATCAGGTCAAGTCACAAAGTCAGGTCACGTCAATTGTCAGGTCTTCAAAAATGCTTGCAGTCGTGCCGTGCACACAATTTCTAAGGGATCGTTATTAAACTTTTAAGATTGCATTAAGCCATCTATACCTACAAAACGTTGATCTCGGAATTCGGATATCGGTGACCTGAGGTCGGGTCAATTTCGTGACCTATCCATTTTAAGTCAATGGAGAAATATTCCAATGCTTCCTATTTCAAGGATAGCTGTCCAATGCTTTCTGGAATCTGGATAAGTTATAATAGGATATCCTTGATGATCCAAGCGCAGGTTTTGCTCAGTGAACCACACGGGGTCATCCGAGGCCATCCGAGGTCACCAACACTTTTGTCGTCAATAACTCTCGACATAACCCGCGAGTTACTGGGGGTCTATTTAAAGACCCCTCCCCCCGTTATTCTGCAATATCTCCTAAACTAACATCGGTATCGTCACCAAACTTTCCGTACCTTGTCCAGATCAATTTGACACATTCTGCCCGATGGACAGGGGCGTCGCCACGGATTTTTACTGGGGGAACGCAGTCACAGTCGCAAAAGTTGTTGACCGAGGTCACTGCCGAGGGGGGATAGAGCGAGCCATGCAGCAATCCACTGTTGTACGTCCAGCTGTTTTGGGGAGGGAAAATTGCGGTTTCAGGACCTGAAGGGGGCAAGGCCTTGGCATATTCATAGCCCCTTTGCTCCTGGATACGCTCCTGGAGGGGGCTTATTTTCGCGAGTGTTTGTTCGTGGACATTTATTATCGCTAATCTTCTTTGCTATCACCTAGAAGCTACCCTTTCTATAATATATTTCCAATAGCGTGCTCACCACGAACTGTATCCTCAACAATAACAAGTGTTCAACTAACTCTGTTAGTGCCGAAAAAGATGATATATTAAAGAAAACATAATATGTAAGAAGTTTTCGGCTTGTGCCTTAAGCCAAAAGCTTTTTATATTTTGTATTTGCGAAAAAGTTTTTTTTGGCTCTATGATAGTTAGGTTAACACTTATTATTTGCATTGGGTATGTTTCTCAAAGCAGTGTTAACAACCATTTAAGAGTTATCATATGCGTAGGAACAGGGAGGCCATGGCCCCCTAACTTTGCGGTCATTTTTTGCTAAAATATTATTTTGCTTGCTGAGAGATCTTTTGAATGGCAAAAGATTCGCCAAGACAAGAAGAGTCCACAGCTCTGCAAATAAATATTATATATAGGGGTTGGCCGGGTTTCCCTTAAAACGAGATAAAAGTTTCACTGGCCCCCTGTTTCCGTGACGTTCCTACGTCCCTGAGAATTCTTCAACTATTTGATTTATACCAAGCATGCTGCTAAAGCACTCGTTTATAGAAATTCCAGAGGCTCAAAAGGACTTAAGTCTAAAGCTGCTTGCTATTCGAACACAACTTAGCATATTGATGAATGTACCCATGACGTTAGACTCCTTCGCTGCCTTGGCTGAACTGTACCTATATAGGGCCTTGGAATAAATGGTGAATGAATGGATGAGCTTCACATTCCGTAGCAGAAGTCAATATTGTGTACCAAGTACCAACTTTAAGCTACCATATCATAATTATTTTATTTAAAGTAACTAACACGCGCCCCAGTGCCCCACGCGTATTTCGGTATCCAGCATTGTAATTGCCACCGGCTATTGATTCTTAGAGAGACATAAGTCAGTTAGCACTCAGCAATATAGACACTGGTTCGAAATTCGGTTTGGTCATCTCTATTATTTGACCTCGAGTAAATTTTCCGTTTTTAATACATTGGACATTTTTTGTGATGAGCAAAGCAATATTTTTGACTGACATGTCTTCCAGTACTACCCGGTGTAAATTGTAATGCTGGAAACCAAAATGCACGCGCCCCACTGCGGTATTCAGCCAACACGCTGGGGGACATATTATGCCCCTTTATTATCTTCTAAGCCAATAACCACAATGAGATACGCAAGGCGGCAATCGAAAGCTCGAGACGCATCTAAAAGTACGCGAAGTTTTCATAAGTGCGAACACCTGTCAGTTCAGGGTCAGGCCAAAGGTCAAAACTGAAGTATTTTACCTTTTTGGGGGACTGCCTTCCATCCAAAGCCTTTTTTCCCGTGTGACTATTATCGCACAAAGTGCTCCCAAAGGTATAATGCATCTACCATATCAGCAAATGTAAAATTGTAAGCAAAGATCATGGTCAATTGATCAGGTAAAAATAGGTCACAATGCGCAAAATATCTACGAAAGTCATGCAACATATGTTTTTTGGTATATTTTACACTTTAACTATACAATATCAGCTATTAACAATGTGAACCCATGTAAGGTGAAAGCCAGGTCATATAAGGTCACAAACTGAAATTGATTTTTGTAAATAAATAGGAATGTTTCAAAACAATTGTTTTCCTCTCAGAAATACAGCAGTTACATTTATTTGTCTGTATTTGGTCACTAAAAGCCCAAAGACGAAATTTAATAAATGAATCACTTGGGAGTCATAAGTCAGTAAAAATATAAAGATAATGCTTAAAAATGTAGTATGGGTAGCGTGCATACTCGGTTCTCAGAGATGCATTTCGTTTGTAATATTTTTCGATCGATGTGGAAGTTTGTCCGAAAAAAGTATTTTTGGTGAAAACCCCAAAATCAGAGATAGACATTTAGAGGAGAATATTATTTCCTTGCTTCCGACGTTTTATATGATCAGTTTGCATAAAATCTAAATTGTTTACGATTTTGCAAACATTCATCGTTTTTTCACCAACAAATGCATGACATGACGTCATTAAAACACCATTATCTCCCAACGCACTACATAAATGTCATAGCAATGTTGTAGGAAGACGTTTGATGGATCATAAGGTATGTAATATCATAATATGTACCTACTGTGTCACGTTGATATCTATCATAGTTTAAGGGACACTGCCACCTTAAAAATCTCAAATGTACGCCGTTTGTGGTGCAAAATATGAAGTAATTGCTGCTGAACACGATTATGACATTTTTTTCTCACAAAGATTGATCAATTTCATGAAAAATGCGTTTTAATATTAGGACTGATGACGTCATATGAAGGAATTTTTTGGGGAAAAAAATTCACGCTGCCATAAGTATGACTAGTGTACCTATGGCTAATGTATGGTCAAAGGTAAAACAAGTCGACTGTAATAAACATTTAGCAAAGAGAGACTACGAAACATCGGCTCACGGCCCCCATTCAAAAACTGGGAGCTGGCGATGTTACAGATCTATAAAAATCAAACTTGAATTTATATTTTTAGACCAGTGTGGTGTTTTAACTACTGCCATACATAATTCCAATGCCAAGCAGCCAAAATGGCTATCTCAACTCAAATATAATGTTAAGGAGGTGGCAGTGTCCCTTTAACAAAACATTGCAAATCTCCGGAAGGGGGATAAATGTTGCCCCCCAGGCGGCTGGGGTTCAGTTTTTCATTAGGTACCCACATCTTTAAATACAAATAAATGACTCAACGATATAGGGCTAAAGGGACATCTAATTTGATCTAATAATAAATGAGGTTCCATATTCTTTGGAACGAGTTCAGCAAAAACAAAATCAAATAAGTCAGCTTTCTTGGGGGGACTTCCCCTCCAATTTTTGTATCTGGAGGGGACGCGTCCCCCCCCCCGTCCCCCCGCCTCCGACGCCCATGGTCCCCAGTGCACTGGTGGCGATGTCCATGGTAAGCAAACTGCCATATCAACTTTGTTACCAGCAACACCAATTTGGAATCAGCTAGGTATACTAATTTGTAATATTGTTCTAAGCTCAAAACCTAGAACTCTCTAAATCGATTACGCCGCGGGAAGTTTTTGAGTGTTATGACCTGAATATTTGCATTCATTGAATTTTTTATTCATTCTCATATTTGTAAATTGTATCATATTTCTCATCTCAATATTCTATTAATCAGGGGCGGCAGATTGGGGGGGGGGCAGCGGGGGCAGCCGCCCCGCTGGCAAAATTAAGCGGGTGAAAACTAAATTGTTGCCTCCCCCATCTTCCGTAGTCGAAAAGGATACATCAAATACAATATATCTAATGGACAGTGACACCAGGAATTCCTACTTCTGATCTTCGCAGTCTGTGCTTTTCAGGCTCCCAAACCGAAATGGTTCGGATTTCCGCGATTGCTGGACTTCCGATGCCTTTCTATGAATATTGCAGGTTGATGCTGTTCCGCAGAGCATCCAGGTATTGCGGTACAGTCTACCTTTCCTGCCATTCAGACAACATCGAGCGCATTGCGTAACATCGGTGATTATTGGACCAGCTCATTCATGGACGGCCTCTAGGAGATAAGAACCTAATGCTTCAATTGTAGTTTAGGTGTGAAAACCAGATGTCGACCGTATAAGATTTTAACACATAATACACATGGATGTATCATGTAGGAACGGCACGGAAAGTGTGTAGAGGGAAGGGGCGGCGATTTTTTTGCCCGTCTTGAAAGAACCCCCCTCCCCCAATTTGTAAGATTTATTTGCAAATTTTGGTTATTTTCACCTTATGGCTTTTGCTATACAAATTTTATTCCATCAAAATTAAAGAGTCCCCCTAACCATCCCCCTAACCCTTGCCCGGGTAGGGGGATGGATGCCACCCCCTCCCTTCTCGGCTTTTCAAAAGGCACTCACGTAGTTATCAACCGATCGCGATGAAAATTTCAGTACCCTATTTCTAAACAAATTGACACATACTCCGAAAATTTCGAGCTTCCAACTTTCATGACCCGTGACCTTTGACCTGTTTCTCAAGGTCATGTCAGGCGCAACTGGCGTCCCGTAATATTGATCCCTGTTACATGTGCAGTTTCCGAGTGTTTGTTGTTCAAAAGCATATGCACAGGTGTTTCCAGATGACTGTTGTTACTTCCGCTGATACTGTGACGTCAAATGACCTTTTCTAAGGTCAACTGAGGTCACTGACCTCCGATGACCTCTGATTACTTGTTTTGGCTCTGGTCGTTCATTGGACAAATTGTGACGCTGATTTCAAATCTGGGATTCATTTGACATAATTATAGGTTCCACTGGGGTCATGTCCTTCCACAGGTCAACCGAGTTCACTGACCTCAGATGACCTGATATGACAGTTTTGTAATTTGGCAGTTTGTAGGATATTTAGCGACGCTGATTTCAAATTTGGCATGTATTAAGCATACATATGTTCTTTCGCTATTTTGGCTCGATCAGTACCTACTCAATTTTCACACATTTACGATTTGATGACATTTGGTGACCTCAAAGGTCACCTATTGACCCAGGAACCTTAAATTTTGTGTCAATGGCTTTCTCTCGTCACACGCAACATACTCGTTTTTGAACCGAAGCTCTAGATCAATAAGGAGCGAAACGCCAAGGAGGTGGGGGTCGTCCCCCCTCTACCCGGACACTCGCCCTACCCGGGCGAGGGTTAAAGGGGATGTTTCACTTCTCTGAAAGTTGTCCAATGTACGCCGCTTGTGGTCCAAAATATGAAGTAATTGCTGCCGAACACGATTCTGACATTTGTTTCTCACAAACAGTGCTCACTTTCATGAAAACTGAGTTTTAGTTTTGGGCTGATGAACGTCATATGAAGGAATTTTTAAGAAAATAGAAAAAACTTCACGCTGCAATATGTATGACTAGTGTATGGCTAATGTATAGCCAAATGTAAAACAAGTCTACTTTCATCAACATTTGATAAAAAGGGATGACGACCAGGGCTGCGGAGTCGGTCGGTTGTCAGGTGACTCCGACTCCGACTCCGACCCTCCGGAGTCGACTCCGACCCGATCTCGCCTCCGAATTCGACTCTCGCCCCAATCTTCTCTTATTAGTCTCTCGGGTTGTCGTATTATAGCCATCCTATATATGTCTATGTCTTTGTGTTGTATGTGTTCTCTTATTTTTTTCTCGTTATTACGGCAATGGACATAAAATTCATCACCTTTTCATAAAAAAATAAGGCCAGGTTATTTGGGAGTAAGAGTATTTTATCTGATGTCTTGCAAACCATTTTTTGCGGAGAAAATGACGATACCATGTTGCAAATGAGTCATGAAATTTAAGTTTCGACGCTTTAATGGCATTCTTCTGTAAGAGGATGACGGGCATATAAATCGAAACAAGTAGAAGCAAAATATATTTTCAACTTCCAATTGGTATTAGCAAACTACGGAAAAGCCCCGCAGTTTTGATGAGGACCGAAAGTAGGTACTTGCTAAGTACCGGTCGGTAAAAGTGTGGAAACGCTTAAAAGTAAATAATTAACCCTTTTTTTTTTGCCATTAACAATTTCTTAGGCTTTCCGTGTGGTATAACAATTATTTAATTTCGATTTAGAATAAATAAGATATGTTCCTTACCTAAAGTTGGTATTTTTTACAAATTAAAAACAAGTAAATATATTTAAATTTGAAACTAATGACCAGTGTTTTTCCCATCACTATTTGAAGAGCGCCACTTCTTGCGCCGGTGTTCAAATTTATTCAACTCTGGACAATGTCCCCGTGAACCAAAATCGCTGACACTAAATTAAGATCGAGTGGGTCGTTGTCCCAAATGCATCGATGACTTCTGATGTAATTTCCCGTTGTTTTATTGTTTGTTATTTTGGTTGGGGGAAAATGACTATCTTTCATTATTACATAAAGCTTTAGTGTTTATATACAGAACAGAAACTATCAAATTACTAATGTTCAAAATAAATTAATATTAATTTTTTTTAATTGAGGGTCGCAACTACTAAAAAAAGACAACCATAAAAGTGCATCGTATACCTTGCTAATTTGGTTACCTGTTATTCAATGGTTATTAGATATAGGGGATCTACGGGAACGAATACTCACAATAGTAGGAGCACAAAATACATTTTCCAATTAATTTCATTAAAAAAAAATGATAGGACCAAGTATTGTGCAAGCACCTTGCCAGTACCCGGTGTGTAAAGGGAGGAATAGCTTATTAAACTTTAATTGGCAATATCTTTCGAAGGGAAGTTTTGTATGCAAAATGTGAGCGATTTACAATATATTTAGGTCTCCATTGTCGATTTCAAAATGATAACTCCATTTTTGTGGAAAATATGAGTATTTCTTGATCAATTTTACTTGAAATAGTAGCAATATAGTAAGGTATTGTTTTGTCGACTTCAAGTATAATTTCATTTTTGTGGGAAAAGGGGTAATATTTTAAATTTAACAAAAAGAGAGGGGAATTGCTTACTCGCTTGACAAGTTTAAAATTTGCTTTAAGCCGGATTGGTTTACTGATCTAGCCGATTTTTCATGATCCCGTCAGCCAAAATTCTTGGAGTGGCATTTTTGAACTGCGGCCCGAAGACTTCCCTGAGATAGGAGTTGCTCTATTTACGTCCATGGGTAAAATACTGAATTACACACATTATTCAGTAAAATTTATGGTATGGGAAATAAACTTAGTGAAGAAATTCCAAGACTATTCAAATTATGTTAAGATACTCGGCCAATTGGTGGATCCATTAAAAATACTTCTGAAAGTACGATGCCCATACGTGCAAACACCTGCCAGCCGGAGTCGGAGTCGGTCTTAAATTTTAACGCCTCCGACTCCGACTCCGACTCCGGCCAAAAGCTACCGACTCCGACCGCTCCGAACCTCCGATCCGACTCGACTCCGGCAGCCCCTGATGACGACATCGGTTTAAGAGGCTACCCTAATACCTAGGCTTATTTTTTTGCAGATTGTCAAATCAACTCCAAATTTACTTTCGATTATACCTCTGTGGGTGTTTTTAACTTCTACAATACTTTAATTTCAATGGAATTCCAACAACTTGGCCATCTCAACTCAAATCTTATGTTAATGTGAAACATTCCCTTTAACGAACAAAAATGCTGAGAAGGGAAGTGCTGAGAAGGCCCCTCCCCTTGTTTCTACTCCTATGTTTCAACAAAACTAAAATCCCAAAATATTATTAACCGATACGTAGTGATATAAAGTATTTACAAGATCAATAATCATGCACATGAAAGCACATTTTTTTTCAAGAGAGAAAAAAGTATGTCACTATTGATAATGGTAGGTTGCCAGAAATTATAATCCAAAGTTCAAATCTGCCACTTAAATTTTAAATTCATAAAATAGCAGAGCATGCGCTAATAAATAGTAAAATACAACTGGACAGTCTGATGTGAAAAAGATCCTTTCGCATAAGCAGTGTATGTAAATTATCAGTAAGACGCCTAAGGGACTGTCCCACCTTAACATTATATTTGAGTTGAGATAGCCATTTTCCGTGCTTGGCATTGAAATTATGTATTGAACAAGTTAAAACAACCACCGAGGTCGAATCACAAAGAAATTTGAGTTTGGTTTTGACATCTCCACAAAGAACCAATAGTGTATTAGCATTAGGGTTTTAATCGATGTCGTCATCTTCTACCCAATGTTTGTGAAAGTCGACTTGTTTTACATTTGGGCTGTAATAGCATAACACTAGTCATACATATAGCAGCGTGAAGGTTTTCTCTATTCCAAAAAATCCTTCAATATGACGTCATCAGCCCAAATATTAAAACGTATTTTTTTTATTTAACCTTTAGCAATGTTAGTGAGAACCAATGTCATAAATCGTGTTCCGGCAGCAATTACTTAATACTTAGCACCACATGCGGCGTACATTTGAGAACTTTTGAAAAGGTGGGACAGTCCCTTTAATCGGCGAAGGACAATCGAGCCCATAGCCACCCGATATCAAGGAAATTGGTTACGGAACAAGGGTGTGCAGTGTGCATGTGCGCACGTGCAGTGTGACCCAGAGTTTGACTTGCGTGACATTGCCAGTGTTGTGGTCTCAAACCAAACACCGAATTTCAGCTTAATCCAGCCGTTTCTCGAGTTACGGAACAGGGGTGTGCACGTTCGTACATACGCAGTGACGGATCCAGAGAGGGGGGGCATGGGGTCATGCCCCCCCTTGGACCTCGAACTTGAGGGGTACTCTGACCGCCTGAGGGGGCACTCTTGTCGCCTGAGAGGGCACTCTTGTCGCCTGAGGGGGCACTCTTGTCGCCTGGGGGGTACTCTTGTCGCCTGAGGGGGCACTCTGGCAGGCTGAGGGGGCACTCTGCTGACCTGAGGGGTCCCTTGAATTTTGAGAAGAAGAAAATAATGCCTGAAATAGGGGCACACTCAAAATATAGTGGACCAAATCCGTCGAGTTTTCAGATTTGGGTATAGGTAGGGGCACCACTGCAATTGATGGCCCCCTCCTTGAAGATCTTCTGGATCCGCCACTGTACATACGTTCGCACGTGCAGTGTGGACCAGAGTAAGACTACTATAGTACGACATTGCCAGAAGTGTAGTCTCAAACCACAAATCAAATTTCAGCTTAATCGGTGCTGCTGTTTCTGAGTTACGGAACAAAGGTGTGCACGTACGCACGAGCAGTGTAAACCAGAATTGAACTTGCGCGACATTGCCAGTAGTGTGGTCTAAGACACACACCAAATTTCAGTTTAAAATGTCCAGCTGTTTCTCAGCTATATAGCAGGATAACGTTTTCTGACGCCCCTGACGCACGTGCCACATGCCACACGCACGTACCGCACGCTATGCTGACCCCTCACGTGAGAAATGTAAATACATAAATGATTGATTGGGCTATCAGATGGCGAATACTGCTTGTCAATCAGATGCAGGACTCGAAAGAAATAAGCTCCTGAAAAACGCTATGATCGGGATGGGCCGGGTCGGGTCGGCCGCTTATATGTGATACAAATCCCGTATTCAGTGAGGACTAGCGAGCTTTGTTATGGATTTCCGAATGACAGAAGTGCATCGAGAGTTTGTGTTGTAAGCTCTAACTGTGCTGTAGAGGGTAATGCAATGAAATTATAAGTTAAATCGTACCACATGCTGAGGATTTGTCAGGATTTTGAACAACAAAAGGCTCGAGTTACTGTGGGGTCACTTCGCCAAAATTAGATGTATCATGTAGATATCATTTTGAGCATATACCTACTATCATGGGTAGAGAATCCACCCCGGCAGACCCGCCCGTGGCTGGGACAACTTTTTGGGAGATTTTTTGTTCTGTTGCAAGCCCTTAGTTTTCCTTTTATAAAATACAGAAATACAGAAATAATCTCAGCATACAAATGCATACACGATAGTCGATACGACTGATTGTGAAACAGTATGAGTAAAATAAAATGCTTCGAATTTTACTTAAAATAACATGACCTGTATCCCAATTACCAACCACAGTTTCCAGCAGTATTTTAATATGTAAAAATTTGAATGTCCTTTATCATATTTGTCGCGTCTTGATTGCCTTCTTTCTCATTTTGTTTATGTGCGCACTGTACTGTCATATTCCAAATAACATTGTCATTGTTTGTCGAGTGATTAAGCCGCAATTAATTATCGGTTTTCTTAGCTAAATATTTTCGTTATATTATTTACTAGCTAGGATGCCCGGCGTTGCCCGGGCAATGAATTGCCTAATGTTAACAATAATGAGCACACTTTGATGTTTTTTAGTATACTGTGACCGTGGGCGCTTCCATTCATGTCGCAGATCGAGACATATGATACGGAGATGCCTACATATTCCCCAGCTCCACTGTCCCAGAGAATATTTACACGTTTCCATGCCCTATAGGATGTTAACAATACTGTCAACAGAGGCACCAGTTTGAAAAATGCGTGGTACCAAACATGTACCACTATGTTTAATCTAATGTTTGCGCCATGAGTTGGTATCAATTGGAGCATTGAAACCAAGGTCATCGAAACCAAGCGCATGGGCGCAGATTAAAAATTGATCCAAAAGTGTCGACACGCCCTTAAAGCCAAATAAACAAACAATGAAACCATGGGCGCAGAGCAATGCAACCGAGGCAATATAATGTTTGCGCAATGATTTTATATCGATTTGAGCATTGAAACTAAGGCCTACCTGGATTATTAAAACCAACCTGGAACATTAAAACCAATGCAATCTAACGTTTCTGTACCTGTCAACTAATGTGGATGGTTCATTGAAACCAAGCCGAATCTGTACGTTGTATGGTTCTGCTATCAGGCAGGGGTCAGTAGATCTTGATAACACGCGGCTGCCGCCCAGTCAAACATACGTGGCATGCCATTGAATTCGTGATCACTCGACACCAGTCTAAGCTAACTTATATTCCACATGTAAGATATGGTATAACCCGTACACATGTAGTGTCTGTCGCTTTCATTGTATAATCTGCGAGGGACTTTCCGAGATGAATGTCACAAAGCCGCAGGTTCGTTATACAGAAACATCACGTGTTTCGCTCGAGCACTAAGATCGTGCCATTACACCGACTTGAACTGCAGATTTTAAACTAACGTCATCCAGATTTAACTAAAGTAGATATGCACCTGGGAAGAGACGCCGATTTTTGTATATTTTGTATCTTGTATTTTGTGTATATAGTGAAAATATTTATGTACTTTTTTTATCCAAAACCTTCCTGTCAGTATGCTGATTCAGAAATGGTATGGGTTTTGTATCCATATCCAAGGGTTTTCGATTCCATAGCGGTCAAACGAAAATCCATTTGCCCTTTATTATGTAGATTCACCGAGCTTAATCTACACGTGCCCTGTCCTTGACAGGGACTCAGCCAAAGAGGGCACGGTAACAATGAGCCTCCCCATGAGTAATATGTATTACACCACGAGCGAGTATAAATATGCAGTTAATCGACGAGGCGAAGCTGAGTTCGGTATTAACTCGTCTTTATAACTCGCGAGTCGTGTGTAATAAGTTTTTATCTCACGCCCCTACGCCACTAAAACTAATACATGTTTTAACACAGACTTCATCCGAAGGAACTCTCTCAACAGCCGTGGATTGAATCAGATCGAAGTAATCACCGCTATGGTGATGTCAATTCCAAGTTGTGTGAAACATGAGGTATAGTTACAAAAATGGCCTTATGACACGTTGATTCAATGGCGAAAGTAGAGAAGTCGCGTGGGAAACGTCACTTGTGTTCGCTCTCAGCGCGTAGCAGACTAGTCACTGGTGTGTGGGATCCGATGGTTTGAGGCATCAACAGGAAGTCGGGCACGCCTGATGATGTGTCCTCGAGTTCGAGAGATGCAAATCAATCAGGGTTAGATCTTTTGCTGGACTCGTTGCATGACAACAATCGCCAATACCGGCTTAGTGCGCCAGATTGTCTTCACCTTCGTTCCAGATGCGAATAGCGTCAGCTCGAACGTTTGCGCCAGGGATTCGCTTCATTATGCAGTGTAACGGCACCGTTAATGCGTTAGTAAATTGCCCCTCATCCAACGCGACTCAGCACCACCCAGGGCATTGCAGAATGCCGTCGCTGTTAGCATCAGATACACCGTCAATCCACAATGCAAAGTGCATGGCCACGCTCATCAAGCTTAGGAATGCTCAGGCACTTATTTTCACTGAGTTTTTCTGACTTGGATGTTAACAGTTAACCCTTTTTACAGTGGGATCAAACGCCCTTTTATTAAATTGATTTCTATATAGTGTACATTCTGCAAAATATGTTTCTGTGTTAGGAGAAATTCAATTAGTTGTCAAACCATGCCATCCCATGCCCTGTGTTGAAGCGGGTAAGACCTCCGTACCTAGATATTATAAAGTTACCCTCGTGTGCGAACTAGTCTAAGGCGATGCATGGCATGAAAGCAACCGGAGCGAGTTATTTCATTTTATGTCGGCAACTGATAGCATTGTTGTATTGATGCAATAGTAAATTTCGCCAATACTTACTGCACCTTTCTGTGCGCACTTAGTTATTTTATTTTCTGATTTTCACCCTTGCGGGAGGGTGAATTCTGAAGTCAAAGCACGTGCTTTAGTCCTGCAACTAGATATTCAGTTTTTTTATGTTATGGATGGTGAGATTTCTTACAGTTGTGCGTTAAATGATTTCACGTAAGCCCTATCCATGTTGTTTTTTACGGCCAGTTATCAGTGTATACTTTGCAAATCAGTGCAGTGAAACGGTAGTTATTCCTGAAACCCACGCAAGATCAAGCAAGCAGCAAGCGAGCAAGCAGCAGCACGATGAAGTCTGATTTGGGCCCCATCTGTAAGACTACGTTAGTGATGCCGCTCGCCGGCTCATCTCACTCCGTCTGAAAAAAGGAGATTCTCCTGACGACCCGACCCTAGCCCCCCCCCCCGGTCATCAGACATTTTGGGCCTTGAGGAGCGAAATAAAAACTATTTGCAAACGAAATAATAAAAACATATGGAATACAATACATCGGCCTCGAACTATTGAGCCCATAATGTCCTAAATATAAGACTGACATACTAGGAACGTTCTCCTGTGAAACAATAGCGATCGTACCCTCACGTAGAAGAAACACCCGCTGCTATCGTTATGGCTGGGAATTAACGCTGGTAATTATGTGAGGAACGTGGTGTGTGCGTGTGCTTGATTCAGAACTTATGGATATCTATTACTACCAAATAGGTTCCAGCCGCGCTACTCGCACAAGCCGCTAAGGATGACACAGACCTACACTACAGTGATAATGACATAATTACCTACCAACGTCCGCCACAATTTTATTCAATGCCAAACGGAAAGCTAATATAACATATTTTTTCCTCTCCGGATGTGGATGGAAGCGATTTGCCTTATTCATTGTTATGCCTCAGACTTTGCCTCAGACTCAGACCCTACACAATGGGCCCCTGGACAGCTCTCGTCCCCCTGAGACACCCCGGACCCGTTTCCTTTGCCGTTCTAAGAAGTAGGTATACGAGTGCCCTACAGTAGTGCAGCCAGACCTTCAGAAAGGGGGGCAAGCTGGGGTGGAACTTTATATCTCCCGGGGAGGACCCGAGCCCCCCCCCAATGATGTAAAATTTTGACATTAGGCCTATGGCGTTGCATGGTAAGAACTGAGTTCAAATCTAAAAAATAACATTAGAGCCCCCCGAGCGATTTCATAAAGTTCCGCTTGTGGGGGCAAGCCAGTCATGGTGACCCCTACAAATATACCCATATATTTGATAAACTCTACGGATTTCGGCTACATTATTTTGCGAGGGCCCCCCTTTTTTACATTTTTATTTCTCACCTTCTTATATTTTCAACAGACTCTAATGGCCCCTTAGCAGCCTCGAGAGGCCTCTGAACAGACTCAATGGACTCCTGGACAGTGGACATGCTCGAGAGGCCCCTGCTTAGAGGGGCCTGCGAGGGCTCAATGGCCCCTGGATATGCTCGAGAGTCGAGAGGCCCCTGAACAGGTTTTCGGGCCCCTCAAAGTGGACACAATGGGCCCCTGGACATGCTCGAAAGGTCACAGGACATGTTTTTGGGTCCCTGAGTGGGCTCAATGGGCCCTGAAAATGCTTAGGACTTAGGAGGCCCCTAGGTTAGCTCCGAAAGCACTGCATTGTCTCTGAGGGGCCAGGGCCCTTGGCATGCATGCACCAGAATGACCCCTCGCCTGATTTAAGAAGGGTTCCTCAGTGGCTTTTTGAAAGCCACTGAGGAGCCCTTCTTTTCAAAAAGCCACTGAGGCTTTTTGAAACCTTATGCAAATGGTATCTGGGCCAATTTCGGTGGGCCCCCTGCGATCCGTAAGGGGGTCAATCACCCCCCTTTGCCCCCCCCCCCTCCTGGCTGCGCTACTAGCCTAGTTTTCCCAGCGTCTTCCGCTCTATTTGTCAAAGATCTCCCGTACTAAAGCTTACGAATCGGTCGCTAGGTGTCTATGCGACTGCAAGATCCTCGAGGCCTTCGCTGACTAGCGGCCATTTCCGTATTAGAGCTTACACACCTGCCGATAGGTGTCCAGCGAGCCTTGAAGCTACACATCACGGGTTCAATGGCCATTTCCGGCAAATTATTGCCAATGTTAGCTCATGTCTAGATAACGCTATGCTGGCGTTCTATTTTCGCCGACTCTAAATGTTTGGCTAAAGATAGACTAACGGCTGCAAAGTGGCGTTTCGCTGCCGATTCCCTGCACGAATCGAAAAATCTGCGAGCAGCAATAACGCCCCCAGCGGCCATCTTTGGCATGCCTCTGTCCCGTCACCGTGCACCGGGCCCAATCACCGGGCCGTCAACCCATGTCGTGTCCTGTGCCGGGAGCCACCCGACCCACCACCCCCACCACCACCGAAGCCCCCAGTGAAACAAAATGGCGAACGCGGAGATCACCGCGATCGGCGCCGCCGGCGGCGGCGGCCGCGGGCGGTCATTGACCTTCTGTGACGGGACCGTTGACCTGCGGTAACAGGGGCCGACAGATGGGACGGCAACGGGGAGGACGCGGGCGGCGCCGCGGCGCGATTGGAGTCGGCCGCCGCGCGTCCACCGCATTCCGTCTCTGCGCGTCGGGATTGTGGCGCCTGCGCCGCCTGTGCCGCCGTTGGGCCCAATCGACGACCTTGTGCGCCAGGGCGGCGGGGCCCGCCGCGGGTGGAGCGCTCAAAGTCAACAACCCCCGGTCGGCCGGACAGTCGGCGGGTCACCCTGGCTATCCAGCATTCGTGAGGCCGCAATCGGCTGAGCGGAGCGCAGGACGCTGAACAGCGCGAGCGGTCCGCTCGGGAGCGCGTGAAGGCGAATGGGGGCTTCACGGGCGCGGCTGGGGTCTAGAGCCCTCCTCTTGCCATTTTATCTCCCCTCGCTGCCTCCCCTGCCGCTGCTGGTGGCGGCTGATCGATAGCAGCTAACCAGGCTCATTTGGGTTGTAAGACACGGACGGAAAGGGGCAGGCAGACTCTGCTGCTGTGCGACACTGGCGATTGCTGAAAGAAACAGTGAAAACTCCAGAGGCGGGGACAAAAATGTCCCTGTGATGATTTTCCTGCATTTCTCAAGCATATAAATAATTTTAGTTATTGATGGTTGTGGACTCCAGGGCTGGGGGGCAAGGAGGCCGCTGCCCGGAGGGCGGAGTCCCACAAAAAGTCGCCTTGATTTGAGTTGAAAATAAGGACGGATGATAAAGGGAATGTTTCACATTTGTATTGGGTTCGAACTGATTTATCCATTTTCTTAGATATTTATTTTCTTTTGCCGTTATTGAAAAATATACATTACATACTAAGACCATTTTTACAAATATGTAATCGTTTTTAAGCAATGGAGTATATGCAGGTCACCAAAATATTGAAAAAAAAAAAATATTTGTCCGGGAAACAGTATGATTTTTTGATCATGCTGATAACTTTAAATGTTTTATCCGAGGCCTACAACATGCTTAAAAATTAATTTAAGTGTGGCTGGCGAAACTGCCACTTTGCGTAAAACGTACTACGCTTCAAGC
Organism: Semibalanus balanoides; assembly: GCA_014673585.1. NCBI lineage: Eukaryota > Metazoa > Arthropoda > Thecostraca > Balanomorpha > Balanidae > Semibalanus > Semibalanus balanoides. The sequence goes on from VOPJ01010767.1 coordinate 16,781, forward strand.
GGTGTGACGTCACAGGCTATCCACTTTTAAGATCCTCGGTCATGGCTTTCCAATAGAGAATGCTATTTTCTCATATAGATTCTAAAAATACAATCAAATACATTCTTTCTTGCTTTTCATTTTTTTGGTTTCATTTGGTCGCTAAAATAATTGTGCATGTAAAATGTTATTTTATTTAGTAGCGCTAAACAAGTTTTTCGCTTTTCCTGATAGCTCCTTCAACATTAATGCAGCAAAAGTGGAACCAAATGAAAATAATGCAATCTAGTTTTACTTTACACATGTTTTTTATGTCGAAAACTAATAAAAGCATTCACATCTAAGGCTCAAAATCAATTCTCTATCTCTTAGGCATTAGCGAAGTCAGCTACTAATAGCCTGTGACGTCACCAACACAAGTAGCGGTAAACGCTCTTCTTGCTTCTTTCTTGCCTTATTGCTAGAAAGAAGGGGTAGTTATGACAAATATGATTATTTTAAGAACTAGAAATATTTCCTCTTTCGTTTGGTGTATTTTTCTCACAACGTGCATATTTATTTTTTAGCTTGAAAAGGGAGGTAATTCAAGTCCAGCCTCTGATTGGCTGACAGCCATCTCAAGATTGTTGATCCGGGGAGAAAACTGATTGTATTTTTAGAACCATGGCTTGTGTAGTGTGTACCCGTTGCGAGTACCTACGATAACAAAACAATTGTTTGTATTCAAGTCCCCAGAATTGTCTACAAGGATTGTTCCATATCTCCATAGCTCTTTAAAGTTCAAAAATGACATCATTGTCCCAAATACAAAATATGAAGTTAAATGACTTTTTAGAAACAAATGTCATAATCGTTTTCAGCAGCACTTACTCCATATTTGTACTGCAACAGGCTATATTTGACGACTTTCAAAAAGATGAAACATTCCCAACACACAGACAAGGTGGATAAAGAGAAGGGCAGAGAGTAATGCAGAGCGGCTAGATAAAACGGCGGTGAGTGAGGGAGGATGGGGAGAAGGCAGGGGCGTAGCCATCTGGGGGGGGGGGGTCCAAGTTGCCCAGAACACCCACATACACACACACCACACACACACACACACACACACACACACACACTTTTGAGCGGGCGCCGAAGAAGACGCCTCTCAAAAAGTGCGTCTGTTCTGGGTTTTGAGGGGGTCCCTGAGGGCCAAAGCCAGTAGCGTGACGAGTATACGGTCATTCAGGACATGACCTGGTCTTTTGAACCCAAAGCGCCATGCAAAGCTGACGCCCCTCTGATCAGTGACGGTGCACCTTTGGCCAGTGACGGCGCCCCTCGGGCCAGCGGCAGCGCCCCTCAGACTAGTGACTGCCCCTCTCTGGCTCGTGACAAGGCCCCTCCGGCTAGTAATGGTGCCCCTTCTGGCTATTGATGGCGCCGCTCCGGCTAGTGATGGCGCCCAAAAAATGTTAAAGGCACGAAGAGCACGTGCGGAAAGAGATTCTCTCCCTGACAAATTTTCGCTAATATTGGTGGCGCCCCTGTCGATCGGGTGGCGCCCCTCATTACAATTACTTTTTTTTCTCAATTTTTTAGCACGCCACAGGCCCAAGCTCAAGTGCGCCCCCGGTCCCTCTCCCAAAATGTGGCTCCCCTTGATTACAGTTGCGATGGCGGCAAGATGCCTTCCAAGGGCGGCAAGATGTCTTTCGAAGGCGACATGGTGCCTTCTAAGGACAGCATAATACGCTCTAAGAACGGCATAATGCCTTCCGAGGGCGGCAAGGCGTCTTCTGATGGCGACAATACGTCTTATGATGCTGGTAAAATGCTTTTCGAGCCCCGAGGGCGGCATGATGCCTATCAAGGGCGGCATAATACATTCTGAGGGCGGCAAAATGCTTTCCGAGGGCGGTAATATTTCTTCCGAGGAGGGAGGCATGATGCCTTCCAAGCCCAAGGACGGTATAATGCGCTCAGAGTGCGGTAAAATCCCTTTTAAGGGCGGCAAGATCTCCTCCGAACAGAGGCACAGCCAGGGGGGGGGCATTTGGGGCAAACGCCCCCCCCCGTCGCGACTCAGAGGGGCCCATCTCGGGTCTGAAGGGGGCCCATCTCGGGTCTGAAAGGGCCCCACATGGGACTCATGGGGGTCTCTTGTCGGCGCCTGAGGGAACCTCTGCCGGGTCTGAAGGGCGGCCCTCGGTCGGCCTGGGTTGGCTCTCTTGTGGTACTGAGGGGTCCCTTCGGCCAGCTTCAGGGGCCCTTTTTTGATAGACCCGACGGGGGCCCTCTATCGGTGATATCACTGGTTCCTCGTACCTCTCCCTGAGGGGCGACCTCAGTCCACCCTGAGGGCCTCCTCTCTTCTCCTCTCCGAATGCTCTCCTCTTATTGTAGGCCTGAGCGTGCCTCTCTCCTTAGGTCCGTGCATGCCTCTCCTCTCCTCTCCCCTTGTGGGAGAGCTTTCTTCAGTAGCCATAAGGGCCCTCTGGCCACCTGAATTGAGCCTCGATTCGCCCTGGTCCGCTCCCTTGACTCCGTGCGTGCCGTCCGTCCTCCTCTCCTCATGTCCGCGTGCATGGATTGGCCGCCTCCTTAAGGGGCCCCTCTCACTGGCCCTCTATGAGGGAAAAGCGCTTTCCGGCTCTGAGAGGCCCCTCCTGGTCGGCTCTGCGTAGGCCCTCCTGTCCGTCCTCTCCTCTCCTCGTGGCCAACGTTAGCGCGCTCGTATCCGTGCTCCTGCCCCTCCCTCTCCCCTCTCCCTCTCCTCCCCCCCCTCCTCTCCCTCCTCCCTCCTCTCTCCCTCCTCTCCCCTCCCTCCCTCCTCCTCTCCTCCTCCTCTCCTCCTCCTCTCTCTCCTCCCTCCTCCCTCCCTCCTCCTCATCTCGACCCCCTCTCGTCCCTTCACGGGGCCCCTGCTGCGTCGCTGCCCTTGCTCTGCTCCCTCTCCTCCTCTCTCGCAGTCGAAGTTCGATCCTGGCTTGCGTGCCTTTCTTTCTTCGTCTAGGCTCCTCTCTGGGCCCCTTTAAGAGGCCCTCCTCCTCTTCGTCTTGTCTCCCTGCAGTGCGGGCTTTTAACGAGCCCCTCAGTCGGCCCTCTGAGGGGCTGCCCCTTCATCCGACTGAGCTGTCTCTCTCTCTCGTCTCGCGTTCCTGACGTGTCAGCCTTTCGACCTCAAATCTTGCGCGAGATCCTCTCTACCTCTAGGCCTTGTAATGGCTCTCCTCTCCTCCCCCCCAGGAATCATTAACGTACATTTGCCTATAAATCCTTGTTAGCGGAAAGCTCTTTCGAAATTATGTACCGTGCGATGGCCCTCTCTGCCTCCGTTTATCGGCTGGCGTGGCTCTCGGGGCCTCTATTCCGTATGTCTCTCTGTGCTCTCAACTCGTCCTCTCTCTTCGCTGGGCCCCTCACTCTATCATCTGGACCGCGCTCCTTGCGGTATGTTGGACCAATACTAACATGGTCTTTTCGCTCATACGCTCGCCTTCTGATCTTCCTGGTCTTTAGTTATCGCTCTCCGCAAATCCCCACGCATAATAAGTGCGCGAACTATCATACCCCTCTACCCTCCCCTACTCCATAGAATAACGGCTATTTGGTCCCATTCATCTATCATTCTCTTGCAGAAGTTCAACGACACTTTGTGGCGAGTTTCCTTCGTAATTCGAAATTACTCTATCTTATATTAATGTATGGCTCTTATATCGACAGTTCCTCTCCCCCAGTTTTTAACACCACCTCGCTGCCCTCTCACCGCCTCTCTAACTCGCTCCCCCTACTCTACTTCTTGGGCCCCTCTCCTCCCCTCTCCTCCCTCTCCTCCCCTTCTCCTCCCCTCTCCTCCCCTCTCCTCCCCTCTCCTCCCACACCACGTTCTACTCCTCTGGTCCTCCATCCACTGTCTCTTAGTGCGACCCGTCGAATACTCTCTCAATACGGCCATCCATTCCCTGCCCTGCCCTCTCGCTGCCCCTCTGCCCTTCCCAACTCCATCGCCGTTCAGCAGCGTCGGCTAAGCTTCCTCGCGCGCTCCTCTCTGCCTCCCTGTGCCGCGTGGCCTCCGCCTCCTCATTCTTTCTCTCTCTCCTTTAACTATCATCCTCTACACACTAGACTCTTACTCATTTTTCTCCGGCGAATCTCCGTGGCGTGGCCTGTTTGTATTTAAATAACATATCCTCACCCACACTCACGTCTACTCTTCGTTACCCCAACACATTCTCTCCCCTGTCAAATTTACCACATAACGGCGCCCTGCAAATATTCCTCAATCGCCAGATGAAGATAAACTCCATCCCCAATGGCGCTGTAAAACTACCAGCTATTTTTTCTTTTGGGGGGCGGGTCGCCACTTCACTCCTCACGCTGCTCTGGGCTCCCACTTTTCTCGCGTCTTGTGCCCCTCCTCCCTCCCCCCCGATCGCAATCCATCCATCGTGCGCTCGCTCCGCCTCCCTGTCTCTCCGAACGCGCGTCAGTCCTCTCACGACTCCACTCTCTTGCGCGGCTCCCGCACAACTTGCTCACTTCCTTGGAGGGACCCCGTTGGACTTATCTCTTTCCGAGCCCCCGTGCCTAAGCACGTCCCTCCCCAGGGCCGTCATTTAATGCACCTACCTTCGGACCCTCCCGCCTCAAACTGTCTCTCTCCGAGAGTCCCCTCATCCTCCCGTGCTTAAGACTCTTCTCCCGACCCTCTCCGTCCCCTCTCTCTCCCCTACTCTCGTGCCCCTCTCACTGCGCACCTTTCCGCCTTTACGCCTCTGCCCTCCCCTGCTCCCAATGCGACACTTCCTCTCCCCCTGCGATCCTCGCGCCTCTTTCCTCCCGACTACACGCACGCAATACTCGTCTCTTCCGCAGCGTGAGCTCCTCCCCCTGCGCGTCCACTCACGCGTCCTCTCTCGCGAGGGCTCTCTTCCCCTCTCCTCCCCGTCTCAACGACATTCTCCCGTGTCTCTCTTCCCAACGCTGCGTACTCGCCAACACGTACTGTCTTCCCGATGCCCGCGGATGTCATACAAGGGCGCATAATGCGCCTCTGGAGCGGCCGTCAAAACTCTGCCCCCATACTCAGCGTGGCCCTCTCCAATGCATCACTTCCCATAGCTCGTCAGCCACCTGATTGCCTCTTTCCAAGCAACTCTCCGCGCCCTCGTGCACTTCCGACTCGTCTCGACGTCCTTCCCTCAGCGCTCTCCGTCCGGCGCCTTTATTGCTTCTCCTCGCCTCGGTGCTGGCATAAACAATGCGCCCTCTCCCCCCCATTTCTCGAAGCCGGCAATGATGCTCTCTCCCTGCGAGAGCCCTCCCCTCACTCATCCTATGCCTCCTCTTCTCCTGCGCGTCTCGCGTCCTCAACCTATCATGTCCCTTCCCGTGCAGCGGCTCCTGCGCAATACCCCGCTGTGCTCCCCTCCTCCTCCGATGCAATCCTGCGCCTGATTGCCCTTCTGCGCTCCCTCTGCGTGACCGCCCTCTCCCGTGCTCTCTCTTTTACAATCTCTCTCGCTGGCACCTCAAGCCCTCGCCTCTCCTCCCCCTCTCCTCCCACTCTTTCCTCTCGCGTCTCTTCACCCTCCCCACCACCAATTTTTGCTCTACGACTTCCCCTTCTACCTGCCACATGCCTCTCCCCCTCTCCTCTCCCTTGCTGCGTCCCACACATTATCTTCCGTTTCTTCTCTCCTCTCCCCCCTCCCTTTCACCAAACATTCTCTTCCCAATCATAGCCTCCTGCGCCCTCTCCATACCTCCTCGTCACAGCCCTCTCTTACCTCCCACCAACTCTCTCTTCTCGTCCACAGTGCATTCTCCCCTACCCTTCCGATATCTCTCTCCCTCTTCGTGCGTGGCCGACGATCGATACCTTCCGAGAGCGGGCTCCACTTAATGCTTATGACTGTGCAGTCCCGGTGCCCCCCTTCTATGCCCTCGGCCCGGGAGGGTAAGGGCCTCCGGTTGTCCCTTCTGGCTAGTCGTTACCTGTGTCCTCCTCTCTCCCTCTGTCTTTCTCTCCCTCTTTCCTCTTACCGCTGTAACCTGCCGGCCCTTTCCTCTTCCTCTTCCTCTTCCTCTTCCTCCTTCCTCCTTTTCCTCTCTCCTCGCATCCTTTTTCCTCTTGTATCTCCCGTACTTGCTGCCTGGCTAGGTGACGGGTTCCGCCGCGACTCGGTCTTGTTCGAATACGGTGTACCCTGCTGATGCGCTTCACTCCTCCCCTCACAACTCACCCGATCCGTGTGCCCCTTCCTCGTGACCGTGCACGGGACAGATGTGCTGTTACTTCTGTGGTCGCTTTGCTTCGCGCTTCTCCGGATGACGCGCGGCTGCGAGGGTCTCCTTATTCCGCTCCTCTTCTATTACGCAGTGCATCGAGCGCCGTCACTGTCAGAGACAGCGAATCCTATCTGGAACCGGAGGCACAAACTGTTGAACACCATGTATAGTCTCGTCTTGCAGAGACTCTGTGACAGGTGTGCCAGAAACCATGTCGTTAGGCTTCGCGCAGAGACTTCTGCCCTGTGCTCTTGGCTTCGACTCTGGATACTCTTTAGCGTTGTTTATCTATCGTCATTGCAAAATCGCGCGGTGGGCGTCCTTATCCGAGCAGACTGTTGGACGGTGAGTCTGTTTCCGCGGTTATAGGTTATAGACACGCCGGACCTGTAGCGTGTCAGCCAAGCGTGTTTGTTTTACGTCGCGCCGTGACATTTTCGGGTTCACTCCGAGGGCGCGTCGACAGCGACAGTCATGAATGCTTTTCTGTGCGATTTACCGTTTGCAATTTATTAGCTGATTTTTCATTTCCTTCTTTGATAAACTTCCCTTTAATTGTTTTATGCATTGCGAAATATGCTTACGCAGCGTAGTTTCTATAGTAAGAGGCCGACATGTACTGCGATGTTTTGTTTTACGTCGCGTGATTTTCTATTCACTCCAGACCTCACAGACAGTCATGAATGCGTCCAATGTGGGTGTGCAGTCCTTTCGCATAAGTGTGCGGCTGCGCGGGTGTATGTTTGGGGTTGTCAAAGCTGTATTTTTTCGATTTAAACCCAATTCCAAATGTAATTGCCCGCTACGTAACTTCGGCATTTACATTTGATATTTCGTCTTGATTCGTCGATATCTACTATATGCATGGATCACGACTTCACCTCTTTTTATGTGAAAGAGGGGCTGGCAATTTAAGCTAGTAAAATCAGGGGGCGGATCCAGAAGCAAGGCGCCACGGTGCCCGAAAGGTCCTGAAACCATGTTTGCCCCCCCCCCACATAAAAACTGTCGTTGGTCGTAGATGCATACCTACAGTTGCAGATAGACTGACGACGCCCCCCCCTCATTTAATAATTTTCGTGCTCTGATAGCCTGACTGCCTGCTATCCCTCGTTTTTTTAATACGCCACTTGATTTGCCCCCTCCCATAAAAACGGCTAGATCTGTCACTGAGCGACATCCAGCTAGTTCATGGGGCTTGCGCCCCTCTAGACCGGGGCGCCCCTCTCTGGGTATGGCGCCCCCTGGCAGTGGACCCAACTTTTTAGAAGTTAGCGACGCCTCTGGAAGAAGGCAACTAGTGGTGCAAGGATTTCTTAAGATAACAAATACTGGTGACGCAAGCATATTGAATCCAGTGGCGACCAGGCACGTGCCAAGCGGGCGCCCCCCCCCCCCCCCAGGCAGGTTGGCCCTTTTCGACGCGCTGCGCGCGCCGAAAAGGGCCGACGCGCGGTATCGTGGGCTCTTTTAGAGTCAAAGACCACGCAAAGCGTGGTTTTTAGAGAGTTTAGAGCACTTCAGAAGCCCTTAAGGGCCACCAGGGCCCTTTCCAAAAAATCAGAGGGCACCTTTGACGTTTAAAAGAGCCTGTGCATGTCAAAGGGGCCCTGGCCAGACCGAAAGGGCTCCTGAGCGGGTCAGAGGGCCCCCTGAACACATCGAATTGTCCCCTAGCCAGCACAGAGGGGCTCTGAGCAGGTCGGCGGAGAGGCCCTGAGCATGTCGGCAGGGCAATAAAGCAGCTATCGCAGCCCCTTGTCAGATTGAAAGGGGCCCTTAGAAGGCTGGAGGGCCCATGGACAGACCAGAGGGCCTGTGGGAAGTTTAAAGAGCTCCTGTGCAGTGTGCAGGTCAGAGGGGCCCTGAACAAACACAGAAATGGACCCTGAGTAGGTCAGAGGGCCCCCTGAACACGTCGAATGGCCCCTTTTCAGCACAGAGGGGTCCCTGGCCAGGTCAGAGGGCCTTCTGAGCATGTCGGCAAGGCGACAAAGCAGCCAGCGTAGTCCCTTGCCAGGTCGTAAGGGTCCCTGAGCAGGCTAGAGGGCCCCTGACAAGACTAAAAGGGCCCCTGGGTGGGTCAGAGGGGCCCCTGAACAAACTGAATGAGCCTTTTACTAACTTAAGGTAAGTATTGGCGGATCCAGGAGGGACATTTATGGCCTTCCCCCCCAACCCAAGATCCTGCAACCAGGGACTATCATGGGCTGGGTGCACCCATGGGTGCCCACGCAATTCTTCCAAATGTCTAGAGGTTGGGTAAGGCGCATTGGCCGGAATTACTTTTCATGGGTTACCAGGCACGGTAGCCAAGGATTTTGCTCAAGGGGGGCGGGGGGCAAGTGGAAAAATTGCATTTTGCTCCTACAGCCATATGCACTGTCTGACCGGGAGGAGGGGGGGGGGCGGGTAAGGGTCGGGTTTTTAAGCAATCTCATTCTATCTAGTGTGAAATCACTTTTGCTGCCTCAGCCCATCATGTTGGCTTTGACCGGGGGGGGGGGGAGGGTAGGGTCGGGTTTTCAGAAATCTTATTCTATCTACGTGTGAATTTATTTCCGCCTAGGGGGGGCATGGCCCCCGTGCCCCCGCCCCTTGGCTCGTCCTGATGGGTACTGGGCGGGCATGGGTATGACATTTGGAATAATGTCGCTAAGAGTTATTTTTTACTTGACAACACAGATGTTTAACCAGGTTAAAAATATGTTTTGCATATGATATAGGATATTTAAACAATAGACTTTTGCAAATAATATGACAACAATAAATCGTGGTAAGTGATCAGGGCAGTAATTATTTTTTAAAGCCATGTCTGATCCTAGGTCTGGTGATCCCCAAATATGATAATGTTGACCGCACAAGTGTTGCGATAAAGTTCAATCAGCAGAACACACGGGCCTAATATTATTTATCTTAATATTATGAAAGTCAACATGGCTATTGTAATGGTTGCCGAATTTTTTGAAAATAATTATCTGCCTTTCTGAATGGGCCCCAACGGGCATGGGTATCAATATTATGAATTTGAATGGGTCTGGTCTGGGTCTGGGCTTGGTGTTCATGGCCCATGGGTTTCAGCTGGGTTGGGCTTGGGGTTTGGACACCCATGATAGTCTCTGCCTGAAACCATGATTTCTCCCCTAAAAACAGCCGGACCCACAGTTACTGACGGGTTGACAATTGCACTCTTGTCCCCCCCCCCCCCAGTCAACAACTTTTGGCTGACGCCTGACGGCCCGCTACCCTTTCCCCGCTCAACAATTTTTTGGAAATAGTCCACTGGATTTGCCCCTCCCCAGAAAAAAAAAACACGACTCACGGCTGGATCTGCCAGTGATAAAAACTACAATAGTTTCATAATTTAATATGGAATGAAATTTGACAAATATCATGGCGTAAATGCTGACTTTTCCACCAAATGGATTTAATAACGGCTACGTTTGGTTGGGCGAGTTGTGTCGGTTAGCTTTGCCTTGACCTACCCATGCGTCTCTCCCCCTCCCTATCTGCCGTCTGCCATTTCTTTAAAACAATGCAGCTTTACCCGATATTGATTTTGTGGAATCAAGGATATCTCATCGAAATCGACGGCTCCTGCTTGACAAAAAAAAAATACGATAAGCGACACCTGAAGCAGGTCGCTCATTCGGTGACCTTGCCGTTCATTCGGTGACCTTGCCGTTCATTCGGTGACCTTGCCGTTCATTCGGTGACCTTGCCGTTCGTTTTTTATCGATATCATTGCGTCATCCTCCCACGAATTCCCGCCAAATCTGACGTAATACCCGTAGGAGTACACCGAGTCAAACGTCCTATGGCAGGCGCCATTCAGCCGCATAAGATGCGGCTGATGCGCTATGCTATCTGCACATGAGCAAGGGTTGACACTTGACATCGGTTTCGTTGCGCCTTCCACTGCTAATGGAGAGGACAGCACCGCGACCGTGGTGAGCCTCGCGGCCTAGTGAAGTGCAGCGCATGTTTGTGAAATGCACAGGAAAGGTAGAGAAAGAGCCCGGTACGGAGCCGGACAGTGGGGGACAGGGGAGAGGGGCAGAGTGGAGGGAGGGAGGAAAAGTGAACGGTCGACGGGGCGACAGGACGTCTGGACGGCAGACGACAGGAGAAGGGCAGGAGGGCAGCAGCAGGACAGCAGGAGGACAGGACGACATCCCCGCAACCCGCAGGACGACAGGACAGCAGGAGACAGCAGGGTGACAAGACAGCAACAGGATAGCAGGGGAGGCATGCAGCAGGACAGCAGGACATCAGATCAGGGTGGCAGGACAGCAGGACAGCAGGACAGCAGGACAGCAGGACAGCAGGACAGCAGGACAGCAGGACAGCAGGACAGCAGGACAGCAGGACAGCAGGACAGCAGGACAGCAGTACGACAGGACAGGACAACATAACAGCAGGACAGCAGGACAGCAGGACGGCAGGACAACAGAACAGCAGGACAGGCAGGAGACAGCAGGACAGCGGGACGGCAGGACTTTCAGCCCGGTTGTCCAACAGAACGGCGAGACGGCAGACGGGCATCCGGGCAGCCCTGTAGGACGGCAGGGGAGACAGACCTGGTAGGAATGCGGCCTTGGCGGCTTGGGGCGCGAGCCAGGGTGAACGGCCCGCCGCCCCCTGCAGCCGTTAGCCTCCACCGCCCGCCCAGATTCAAATTCGGGGAGAAGCTGCCCGAATTCCTGCCGGTGCCGCCATCACGGCCGCCGCCGCCGCCGCCGCTCAGGCCGGCCTGAGTCTACTCCCTCCTGTTCCCCGTCCGGAGCTGTGGGCCACCACGGCCCGACACGGCTGGTCACGACTCCGTTACTGACCAGCGCCGGGAAGTAGGTCACTTGTGTGCATAGATGGTCTAAATTTTGGAGAAATCTATGACCCGTTTGGAGGAGGAGGTCGTCGGAAAAGGGCAACAATGCGGCCCGGTCTGGTCGGGTGACGTCATGAGGCTCCCATGTGAAGGAGCGACTGTCGCCCAAGGGCTGTTACTATCCGGAGGTATACGGGTCTGGAGAGATCGGACACTGTTTCAGCCTAGACCTGTCACGTTTTGTTTCTTAGTGATGCCTTTTCATTGTACTGCTCGCTGTTGGTCGCCGCTTGTTTATGGTTTTGAAAGAGTTGGCAGAACGCACGACTGGGCTAGGCATTCCATATAAGCGACATGCACTAAGTTTGAGCCAACGCAACCCAGATGAAGACTGTTTGGGAAGTGGTGATTAATTTTAATATTTGGTTCCTGAGAGCCACTGCATTCTAAACGGTTAGGTTTATTTGTAATGGATGTTTTCCTAACAGCCTGCTGAAATTGAATCATCGACGAAGAAGCTACTGGCACCAGCCACTGATGATAAATCGCTGATCAGGGTCCTGAAATGTGAATATGTCTGCGACTTCAATAATAATCGTCTATTCGTTGTTTTTTGACAAAAATAGTACCTAACTACTTTAATTGCGTACATTTCTGTTTAAGCCCTTGTTCGTTTTGTATATTCAAATTTTGTGTTGATGCTGTCTTTAAGCAGCAGTCTTATATTTATTTTATTTAGTTTTGTGTCATTGCTTAAACTCATAAATCATATGACATCCGTTCAATGAAAATGAGTTTATTTCACATACTTATTACTTTCCTTTCCCACTAAAAACAGAAATAGGTGATCCGTCAAACGTTTCAAGTATTTTGTGCTTAAACTTATTTTTCCGTTTTGCGTATTTAATCGGTGATGAGTTTTCGAATTATGTTTTGCCCGTCGTACATTTCAATGTAAAATGTGTCCCTCGCCATGCGTGTTGAACAATTCCAGGTAGGTTGTCATTAGAAAGAGAAGCCAACCCTCCAAGACAAACAACACGGAGATGTTTATTTGGTAGCCGCGTCTCTCGGGAATTACGAAGGCGTCACATTGACGTGGATAAAACGCCGTGTTTCTGCCGTGTTTCTGCCGTATTTCTGCTGTATTTCCACTGCGTCTCTGCGCACCGGTGGAACTGCCACAATTTCTGCGAGTGCAGGAGCTCGCTAACGAAGCGGTCGTTATCATTAGCGAGAAGAGCAGGCTGGAGGTAGGGTGAGCTGAAGAATCCAGAGATGGTGGAAGATGACGGAAAGGAGATAGGCCAATTGGATCCGTGTGGAGGGAAATGAATGCCTTGAAAAGGGAACTGTGCTGTATCTTAAATAGTCATGTTTTATCATGCATGTCATGCAGTCATGATTGTAAGCCTTTTATTTTTACGTCATTGGTGATTTGTGTATTTTTGCCTATTCAAGCTACTTTGCTGAGCAGCCTTTACCTTAAATACACCTTCTGAATGTTTGAATAAGCTATGCTTAAATATTTATTGTTTTGTTATTGAAGGTGCTCCACCGATCTGCATGCCAAAGTGACAAAACAAAAACTTGACTTGATAACTCGACTATTTGTTTATTTCATTAATATGTATTGGCCCCTGCGGGCGTTACTAGCTTTGCTATCTGTACGCAGGGATTCCAGGGGAAACAGATTACTAACAAACGGTGGTGGGTTTGCCAAAAAAAAAAAGAAAAAAAAAGCAAGGAGTTGGTGTGACCCAAATCAATTCCAGTCTCAATAAATGTTGCAGAGTTGTGTGTATTTAACGTAAAGGGGTCACATGGGAAGGGATGGGCACTCCTGCCTACCTATTAATGGGTGGGGGAACTAAAAAAAAAAAAAAACTTATTGAAAACCCACATGAAGTCTGAGCTGTCAGACATGGCTCTGGTAGGAATGCTGGTTAATATCAGCAATCAGCATTGCTATCAATATACGTCAGGTTACCTACCGAAAATGGAGGAGAGATGGCAGCATGCGTTGAGCGACTCAAGTCAATGTCCGTTATGTGAAGAGAGAGAAGAAAAAACAGTCAAAGGACTTGGTCGGATACGATATTCTGTTACGATTTTGATTTATGCTTATAACAAAGGCCGCTACTCGGTAATACTTATGTTTTGGCCACCTAAAAATGCATAAATTCACGAATACATGTCCATGTTGGCCGTGAATGGTTATATAACTTATCACATCCTGTTTGTATGAACAAATGCTCGGTTTGTAAAAATATTTTTTATCAAAACAAAGAACTTACGATATTAGCATCGCGGATGTGAGAGAGCTACGTCAGGAAATTATAATATAACATAACACTACTTTTGGAACTAAGACACTACAGTATTTTACTATAAGCATGGGGTCAGCAAAGAAGATAACTTTCATTGTGAACCTGGGGCGGATCCAGGGGGCTGCAGAGGGGCGCCGCCTCCCCCAGGCGCCCGGGTCGCGGGACCGGGCCGTGTTTTGGACTCCCCCAACCCTCCCCGGCTTGGGGAGGCCAAAGCCACGGCTCGAACCCCGCGGACCCCTGGCGCCTGGGGGAGGCGGCGCCCCTCTGCAGCCGCCAGTGCACTGGCGGCTGCACAGTTGTAACTCTCCTCAGATTTTCAGTTCACAACACTGCAGTATTGTGAACTGAAAATCTGAGGAGAGTTACAACTTGCATCCATAGCATATTCCCCGCTGTCGCCGAACGGCCCCGACCCAGCACGTCTCGATATAAGACTGCACGGCAGGGGCATGTTGACGACTTAGTGCGACTCCACAGAAACGGTAACCTTGCAGCCTGTTTATCATTCAGATAAATGGCATCGCTATCGTGGTTTATGTCGGCAACTCTGGTGTAAATTAACCCTTTAAGCCGGCCTCGCGCGTCTCAAATTAGCCCGCGATAGGTATTTCACTTGCGGGTATAGTCATTAATTCCGGCCTGTCAAAGCAGTGTGCAGCCGACCAAAGCACACTGGTGCCGCCCGATAAACAGCCCAGAGAGACTGAGGGCAGGCGGAACACTGCACATACCGGGTCAGACCGAACACTGAACACATGCTGAACACTACATGCCAGGTCAGACTGAACACATAGGGAGGCTGAACACCACACACCAGGTCGGGGACGTAACCAGGAGGGGTTATGCCCCCCAAAGCAAACCAATTTACCTTGGATAAAAATTCTGTTTTGCTGACCCCCCCCCCCCCCCAGTCAACAACATGTAAAACGCTGATGGCTGACAGCCCGCTACCCTCCTCCCCCCGTTCAACATCTTTTTGGAAATATGTCACTGGATTTGACCCCCTCTCCCCCAAAAATATATATATTCGCCTCTGGACATGCACCGCTGGTGCCTCCTCCCAGCCGTAACGCTGCCATGGGCGGATCCAGAGGGGGCTACGGGGCCATGCCCCCCAAACCACCCAAAATCGGCGCAAATTTGACACATTTCCTGAGATTATAGGAAATCTAAGAAACTTGTTCTAAGGAAATTTTGTTTCAAATCAGTTACTGATACGTAAGCAAGCGAAATCCGATGAGTTTTCAGAATTGTGTGACACTTTTTTGGAATCGGCCCCCCCAAACTGACCAAAACCACCCGTTCTGGATCCGCCTATGAACGCTGCCATTGGACAATGATCATGCTGCTCCCCCTTATCAGCCGTCTGCGGCCGTCAGTGCCCATGGACAAATGCCCCGCAATTTTCCAGTTAACTATATAATTGTTTGTCGGACAAAATTTTTGAAGTTGTAACACTGCTTACGAGTATAATAAACCTATGGGATCTTGGACATGGTTCATACCTGGTTATTGGTTACGATGACCATAGTAAAGTTAAGAATGCCTTAGAGAGTTAAACGGATCTCCCAATCACAATAGTACGTGTGCAGGGGGTGGCGCATTTGACTTTTAAATGCCCCCCCAAATGGAGCAATTAACATCGCCTTTCGTCAACTGTACACTTTGCATTGCTTTCGAAAATCGGCTCTGAGAATCGGAACAAAATGCAGTGATCAATTATGAAACTTTAAGACAAGCACCAAATGTCTTATCATTGCTCTGGGAATCAGACCGATTCAATCATCCCATGGGCAACTCTACACGGACGGCCAAGGCTTAGAGCAGCACAATACACCCACTCTTCCCTGCATATTGCATTGAACAAATATAGGTCTATCTAATGCATGATCCCATATTACACCTTTACGTATGCTAAGTGAAATTGCATAAACCCAGTATCATGCATGCAAAAACAATTTTCGAGTAAGAAAATACACAAATACATTTTAGCTCCTTCACCATACTATTAAACCAGAAACATTGAGGGGAAAGTATAGCTTTGCTTATGGTAAGGAAATGGGCACATATATTTTGCATTGTAATGCATTTGGCATGATATGCCATGCCATTTTGTATAAGTTCTCTGCAGTATATTATGTCAGGCCGGCGGCCGGCGCTGGTTAGCCGGGTAATCACCGCTTCTACCACGGCTTCGACGTCCAGCGCACTGGTCCGTGCCCTCGTGCGAGTCGGGGACCTTGACATCACGCCGCCGGTAGTCCGCTGGAGTCCGGTAGCTGTCTGTCCCCTCACTCGACTTCACATGAAGAGACTCACTGACTTCTGTGCTGCGTTGCGGCAGGCCGTAGCAGCGTGTATTGCCGGTGCGGGCACGGAGACGAGACTCCTGCAGCACAGTTTGTTCTCTGCAGTATATTATGCAATTTTACTTAGCATGCTTAAAGGGAATATAGCACCTTTATTAACATTAGTTTGTAACTGAGATAGCCAGATTGTCGGGTGTACTGAGAAGCCTCTTAATCTGAAATTATTCCTTCCAAAACGGCCTAGTTGCTGAGCTTCAACGCAAAAACCGTTGGACATATTTGGGCATATTTTAAAAGGACAAATTTCGTGAAGTTTTGCATACGTCATAAGAAGGTACTCCTCTGTTATTTCCACCGCACTTCGTTTTTGCTATTTGAACCGTCCGCCACCGAAAGCTGGTATCGACTTGGTCCGCGTGTTTAGGAATCGCAACCAAGTTAAGGAGCAGGCTGGTATTTAGGGAGACATAAGTCAGTCAAAAATATAGATATTGCTTTGAATTTTTTTTAGGGGCATCGTTCATGCTTTGTTCTCCAATATCAGTTGTTCTCCAATATCACTGCAGGGAAATGCTCCAAAAATAGAGCGCTCTAAAAATAGCGCCGATGACGTCAGAACCCTGCCTTAGACATCCATGTTGAAGCTTTAAAATTAGAGCATCTTTATGAACACTTTTTACAAAAACCACTTGCAATAAATTGTAGCAAAATGTCACTTGTCAGAAACCAAGAAAGCAATACAAGATACAAAAATGATCAACGATCGTGTTTTTTTTCCCTGTAAAAGCCTTAATAAACCCAGATGCACATAGAAAATGTAAATTGAATTTCACATTTGTGAAAAATCGTGTACAAATTTATATTCAACAATCTTAATTAAGCTTAACTGTTAAGTTTGATCCTCCAATTTAAGTTTATAAGGTTTGGTAACAGTTAAATTATAAGGTGTGGTAACAGCTTAAAGTAATTATATTTGCCAACTGTGAACTGATTTAACATTCAAATTGCCAACAGATGCTTTAATGTGTTGTTGGGTGGCTGGTCAGTGTTCATGCGATATATCAGCAAATATGTGGCATTTTTTAAAGAGTAAGCTAAGGTCGGTTTCCCAAAAACATTGGCTACAACTTTATTAATTTTAATTTGATTTCCCATTGAAAATAATGCACACTCGTCTTCAAAAGACCCAACTGTTGATGGGTGGCCCTTACAGTGGCTGCCAATATTTACTGCATAATGTGCATGAACAAATTTATTTACATTCACTATTCACACACCGCTGAAGACATACCTATAAACAAATTACGGGTAGCAGGTTGATCACCATTTATTTAGCATAAGTACATTTTATGGGTATGTGTGGCCATGCAACGACCACAATCAACGCCACACGGGAGAAAATGTAGCATGGCAGGTGTTGGCCAAATGCACACACCAACTCTAAGTGGTGTGCAGAACCACACCAACATTTCATATAGACTTTCCGCTCTTGTCCACACAAGCTATAGACTCCGCTCTTGTACACACAAGCTATAGACTATCCGCTCTTGTCCACACAAGCTAATAGACTTTTCGCTCTTGTCCACACAAGCTATAGACTTTCCGCTCTTGTAAACTCAAGCTATAGACTTTACGCTCTTGTCCACACAAAATATTGACTTTCCGATCTTGTCCACACAAGCTATAGACTATCCGCTCTTGTCCACACAAGCTAAAAGACTTTCCGCTCTTGTTCACACAAGCTATAGATTTTCCACTCTTGTCGTCCACACCAAATATGAACTTTCCGCTCTTGTCAACACATGAGCGATTAACTTTTCGCCCTTGTCCACACAAGCTATGGACTTTCTGCTGGTTCACACAAGCTATATTGTCAATAGGTTGTTCACTCAAACCATTTCATTTGTGTGTAATGCAAATGTATACTGGAGCATCTTGTCAGGCAATGCAAATATAAAAAAATAGCAATATAATATCCTTTGGCCACTCAAACTATGGAAACGATTCTCCACTGATGAACAACACCCTTACAGAACCATAGTGCAAACATTTACACATTCGTAATGGCGTCCAATGTTACTCGCGAGTCGGGCGAACCGGCGAACGAAGCTGTTTACGTTTTTACGCGTCTAATTCAAGAAGCGAGTTTTACCGTTCGATTCCTACTTTTGACGTCACAACTCGTTTTGATGACGCAAGATTGTTGTGACGTTACATGAAAATATGATTTTTTTCTTCAAATTACTACAAATTTCGACCTTTTTCGCAAAAATGAATGCCAGAACCGTTATCAGGGCACTCTTCTCCATCATCTACATACTTCCCAAGGTGCTATTATTCCTTAAGGTGTTTAATATAGAATCATGCCTTTTAGAATTTAGCATGAACCTATATTCATTAAGGCCTGAGTTCCTTGATTACTTGTGTTCTTTAGAGGGATATATAAGTACGGGTTTCCGTCCTGGTCATCACTAACGTCCTTCGCATAAGGAAAATGCTACTGTCTCTCTTGCATTGATGTATTGCTGCTTATAAACACGTTTACGACCATAGAGGAGTGACCTCGAATTCGCTCTATTAATAACCATAATATAAATTTCAGCAATTTTATCAAGCTACGTTTAAACTTGACTTTTTTCAAGACTTGTATTCTTTGATATACGAGTACTTGATCGGATTACTGTCCACCACTTTGTAAATCTCTTATCCTGGTTCCGGGTAGGATCCGGGCGTAGCAGAGGACGGTATGTCTATACCTCAGGCAAGTACTGCAAAAAAGTACGCGGGGTGGCATCACCGAAGCACTTTGAACGTCTCCTTACGTAAAGAATAGCATTTCCAGAAAAAAAATGTGGTAACGTGAGGGCCTTCTACCACCTTGAAAGTACGTTTTACTATGTAACTCAATTATTCTGGGAAAAACCCGTATAATCCCTTTAACTATATGTTTATTTGGACGATACCATGGAACAGTTATTTAACAGACGAATAGAGTGACACTGTGTGCTTCACGTGCTGCACGTGTTAACTAGACTCCAACGTGAACAGGTTGTTGATGAACAATTATTACCTTTTTCACCAGATAAGGCCAGTTTTGAACTAGCTGTCTCCAAACATGAGCATGTTTTTAATACTGTAAGCCGTTACTATAAGCTATACAAAACGCGCATTGTATTAATATTTTATTTATAATCACGTGATAAAATAACGTTCCTTTGCGTGATATGACTTAATTACTCGTATGTCTGAAGGATTTTCGTGAAATTGGTGAATATCACTTTAAACAGGTTTGGTCTTCTTTTGTATCTGCAACGCTGATGCTAACATACCACGATGAATGTCTTGTACACAATAATTATCTAATTAAGCAGTTTGATCGATCCCATATATTTAACCTCAGAAAACCATTTTTTACTCCACGGCTCACTCTAACCTTCATAGGACCCCTTCTGGCTTCCAGAGTCCCCTGTGACCTGCGCGATTGGGCGTGCGAGATGGGGCCTCTTTGATGCATGGATGCTATTGTTTTATTGCCAAATTTGCACTTAACCCGCTGTCTGCCGTCTATTTAGGAATATGTTGTCCCGGTCTACACTCTGCTGCTCTCGTCCTGCGGGCACTCCGAAAAGCTGCACACCATCGTCTCTTAGACCGCTCCCCTGGTCTGTCGTCTCGGCTGAGGGCCTCCTCCATTTGCTGTTCTGCGGCGTACCGCTCGTCTCATGGCCGCCATGCGCCGCCGCCATTTTGTTGCAGCCCTGCAGACTGGCCGGAGTGAGCGGCGCCGAGAGAGCGGAGCGGCGGACAGTCCCCCCCCCCCTACCCCTACCCCCCTCACCACACCTCCCTCGGGGCGCGACTTTAGTCTCCGGGGCCGGCGGTGCCCCCGGTTATTTACAGGACAAGGTGAGACAGGAGGTCAGATGTGAAGGGGGGCAGGGCTGGTCTCAGAGGTCGGCAGGAGCCGGCTAGGCTATAGGGAGCCCCAGCTACGGAGCTTCGCAGCTCTTGTTTATCGCACGGATGCTCTGCGATCACACTGATGTCATCTACGTGGAATGGAAGATCGGTGAGGTAAACAATTATGTCGACTTGGAAGGTGAAATTCAATTTAAAGTGTCTTCTGTTTTGGAACGCTACAAATGTTACAGTTTAAGGAGTATGCCTACTCACATTGGTCATGTTGAGTGTTGACACTAGTCTGTAGAACATATTTTTCTGAATTTAGCTATGTACTTCATTTCCCCAGATTCACTATAGTTGCTGAGATATTCCAAATTCCCCAAGATAATTCTGGCATAACAAAATTATCAATATTCGCCAGAGAGCTTTCGCTATAGAAGCATTGCCCTTAAATTATAACGCTAGCATATATTGTTAGCGCTGGCCAATAGAAAACAACTCTTGAGCACTGATAGCAGCTGCCGAACAGAGCCTCGAAAACTATAAACGAACCCATACATTGTTTGCATGAGTTTGTTGATTGTCTTTGGTGCGCCATTGTAGGTAACATCTTCGTCACTCAATTTATAGTGACGATCGTTTATGAGTTTTGAAACAAAACAAATGCAAAAGAGAATATAAGTAAAAACTCAACTAAAGAGGCTCCAGACGTGAATTTTATCGTAATCAATGATCAAACCACAATAGCTTCTTACAGTAATACAAATATATTTAACATTTCAAAAGACACTCCCTTTAACGTAAAGAAGCTATTGGTTTGACTGTTGGATACGATGAAACTCACATCTCAGGCCCCTTTAATTAAACTGTTAATTATATTGTTTTTTGCTTGTTTTGTTTTGTTTCGATATTAATTATACGATCACCACTATAGTGAAGGCAAACAGAGAGAAGAAGAAGTAATGTAAAATGGCCCACCTAAGACAAACAATGGATACGAATAATGTTAACAACTACCGTCGAAAAGCAGAATGTCCGTCAAGGTTCTGTTCGGTTGCTGCTAATGCTATCAGCGCTTACGAGCTGATTGGCTAACGATACGCTAGCATATTTGCATCGATATTTCGATAGTAGCAATCAAGGCGTAGCAATGCTTCTAGTAACTTGGTAACAGATATGTGCACGAATCCCAAAAATGGATTTTGGGATTTGATCCCGTATATCTGGATCTGGGATCCCATGGGATCATAGATTTACCCTCTCAGTTTTGTCGAGAGATCCACTAAGATCATAGATCTAACCTAATATTGTTTTCGTGAGACCCAGTGAGATCATAGATCCAACATTATATTTTTGCCGAGAGATCTAGTGAGATCATAGATCTAGACCAACAAGAACCTGTAGGATCCAGCGGATCCAGCGGATCCAGCATATCTTAATCAAGTCAGCTCTACAAACTTAATATTCAAATCAATATCAAAGAACAGTTAAAGGATTTAAAACTGTTACTGTGTGATACCATTTGACAGTAATGAATATGATAACATATTTGAAAAAGGCGAGGACAAATTATGCAATCATCAGAAGTTTTACCTTCAAACATGATCCAAGAACGCTTTGTGTTATCCAAAGATATTAAGAATGTCTGAGATGTTTTATGACATCATTGGTGTAAGCATTACCGTGGAATTTTACTCTATGTAGATTGTAGATATATCAATATGCTTCATGCTCAACTCTACTGCTGGACGATCATACCCAAGCGATTTCGATTACTTTTTTGGCAGCTTCCTTCTCTGTTATTCAAAACTTTGCCCTCCAACTCATTCTAACCTGCCTGCTGCGACTCGGTTCAAAGTTAACGACCCGAAAATGATTTCAGAGCAGCCCGTAGCCAACACCCATCCGACAGCACCCATTGCCCTTGGAAACAGGGGTCACATACATGCACACAAACCGTGCGGCAGCCTGGTCGTTAAGCCGTCCATAGCTCTGCTGCGGCTGGGCAGCTGACTTCAGCTGTGTTCTGAGGCAGCCGGGAGTGAGTGGGGCTGATGTTGGCACTAACTCTCGTCCGTCCCGCCCGTCACAACAACAACAATGCCCGCTGATCAACACCGCCGTGGCCATTGTTGTATGGACTGCTCCGACAGGTGCCAACAGCTTTCTTGGCAGCGGAGGGCGGAGGCTGCGGCGTGATGAAACATGCTGGATATTTTACCGACATGACGAGTGCTTGTACTAGACAGTGAACATGCTAATGATATTGGAGAACTGAGAAGTTCACAACTCCGGGGTCTCTGCACAACGGTATGTTATATAGCATTGGTAGCTTTGGGTATTTAGAGCTAAGATACATACCAATTTAGGTACACATACGCGCAAGAAAATATTTTCCTTTGTGGCGGATTTCATTTATCGTTATGGGCGGGGTCTTTGCACAATGTTTACTCTTGCTGGAGAATGCTGGAAGCTTAGAAAGATACAAGTGTTGGATGCGTGTAGCTAAAGACACTGTAGCCTGCTCTCATGACAATGGCCTGTGGTGGGAACTGGGAAGGGAACCTCTAACTCTTCTAGATGATCTTGCTGATTTCGGGATCTTACAGATCCGTGATGATGTAGGGTGTTCCATCAAACCCACTAAGAATATATTTACATTTTTGCAATTGGAGTATTAGTTTTGTTCCATTGCATCTGATATTGCTTTGCAATCATGGCGACTATTTACCCATGATTAGATGTCCGTCGACAAGATGACATCAAACAACTCCGGTATCCAATCCCCAACATCGTCCGGAAATGAATTTCCTCCTGAACTCATGACCACTCTTGACCTGGCGGTGAGGGCGTTGACGGGCAGCCAGCCAACACCACCTTCCGCTGGCCGTAGCAGTCGATCAGACCGTCTCGACCGTCTCAGACGGCCAGCCTGAGTCACATCCTGTTGGTGTTTCCGGGCAGACGCAGTCGCAGACGGCTTCCGACACCAAGCGGCAGCTGCCCGCGCCGCGCGAGGAGTCTGGCAGGCAACCAGACCGTCAGCTGCGGCTAAAAATACGCGGAACGGCCAAAAACAGCGCGGGGTTCGCGCGGCGGCGGAAACAGCAGCGGTTCGATGTGGCGGAGAGAACCAGCCTCCGGTGATCTGGGGAATATTGCACTGGCCCCGTCCTAAGTCACTGACGTCCTGCCGCCCTGACTTGTCGCCTTGCATGGGCGAAATTCCGTATTTAGTTGGTTGGGCTACAACTCCTCACAACTCATGTATCTTTCCAACAAGGTTTTGTCAGTTTTAACGTAACTTTAACGTTAAAATGCGCATTTTGCGGTCGCAAATTTATCAACATGGCATTTTGCCCGGTGACTTTCTTGTTTGAACTCGGCCCGTGTCACCCTGTTTTGCCGCTCCGATTGGTTGCTCTCTTGCCCTGCCGCCCCGCCCTACCGCCCTGTCCTGTTCTCTGCCGCCCCGCCCTGCCGCCCTGTCCTGTTTCTCTGCCGCCCCGCCCTGTTGCCCTGTTGCCCTGTTGCCCTGTTGCCCTGTTGCCCTGTTGCCCTGCCGCCCCTGCCGCCCCCGCCGGCCGTCCCGAGCCGCCCGGCAGCCAGATGCCGAATTCTCAGACAATGAGCCGACCCAGACCGAGCTGGCTGCCAAACCACGACCTCGGCTGCCCTGGGGCGGCCGCGCGCGCCGCTCCGGCCCGCCAGCCAACAGGCATGACGTCACAGTGCCCTTGGTCCCTCGGCCCAACCCGACCTGCCAGCGCTGCAACTGGCAACGCAGGCGTAGGAACAAGGATGCCAGGGTGTCAGGATCTCATTTAAAACGTCTGAAATCGGCAGAGAATCGGCGTATTTCCTTACGTAAAAGAAACTCTATAAACTATTACTGAATAAGTTTGTTTTAAAGGGAAATGATCACCTTTTGTTTTAGGAACCATTGTTTAGGCTATCGTTACAATTTAAAAATTATGCGATCTATCATCTAAATTCAAAAGGAAATACAATTATCCCGCGCACTGCAAAGGGTTCGCGCCGAACATGAACTGCAGGGGGTTGATTTCCGCCCCGTGAGATCTCGAAAACTACGCAACGTAGCGACAAGCGGAAAACGGCATTATATAGCTCTAGACAAGCTCTATCGAAAGTATCTAGTCTTGTCTTGGATCAAGTCACAATTGAGGTCACCAGTGGTCACCAAAGGTCAGATTTTCCGGTTTTAGGACTCTTTTCCAGAAACCCCCGATTATCTCGGAAACTATGATAGCTGGGAGCAAACTATTTTGGAAGCAATAGATAGCTATTGAAATTTGAAATCTCATTCGTGTCCTCAAAATTGAGCTCAGATCAATATTTTAGGCTCCAAATGTCATGAAAGGTCAAAAAAACTATTTTTAG
Organism: Semibalanus balanoides; assembly: GCA_014673585.1. Lineage (NCBI taxonomy): Eukaryota > Metazoa > Arthropoda > Thecostraca > Balanomorpha > Balanidae > Semibalanus > Semibalanus balanoides. Next base: position 40,807 of record VOPJ01010767.1, read on the forward strand.
CAAAGCAGTTTTTCGTTTATAGCATTTCACCTATCTAAGATAGGGAAATAATTTTGACTCCATCGTGTTTTTCTCATCGAGGCACTTTGAAATATATACACGGTAACCTGTTAAGGTCAACTTCAAAATTTGACCTCTGGTCAAGGTCATTCGGTGACCCAGGTAGGCCATATTGCATATGGGGCAACGCAGCCAGACGAGACGAACATCGTGGTGTCAATTGCTTGTCTCTATCTCTTTTCTATCAATAGTTATTAGAAAATAATTGCTGATGACCCCAGATGACCTCAGATGACCTTGTAGGGATCTCTGAGAAACAATCGCACCTAGGTCATCTAGAATGAGCTAAAATAGCATGATTCTGAAAGAATTAGCCTGATCCAATGGCTATTTTCTGAATAGGAAGCATTTGCTTATTTTCCCATTCGCTTATAATGGGGAGGTCAAGAAATTGACCTGACCTTTGGTCACCGATACGAAAATCCGAGATGAAAGAATTGTAGGTACTGATATCCGTATTAACTCCTGCAAGTTTCAAACATTTCTGAAAAATACTGTGGCTTTGGCACGAGCACAAACAATTTTTAAGGTAAAGTCGCTTGACATGAACTTGTGACCTGACCTGAGATGACCTGATGTCAAAACTTTTCCAAAGTGTGGGTAATTGATGCCTAAACAGGTGTAAGAAATTTGGCGGCGATGCGCGCCGCTGTTTGTCCGCTACTCCTGAAAAACCTGAGGGGGCGGAAATCAACCCAACCCATGTAGTGCGCGGATTATTCCCTTATTCAAAGTTGGAAATTTCACAGATAAAGAACAGAAAGTACGTGTACTTATTTTGGAGTTCATTATCAGCGTTTTCCTTTCACTATTGGAAGCGCGACATTCTGATACCTTTCTTTCAAATCTGTTTAATGTTGAACAATGACCCTGAAACAAATCCACAACACTTAATAGGTCGCCGTTGGGTGCATAAATGAACCTCCGATTCCATTGACACTTTTTCGATTGGATATTTATTGTTTTTAGATAAGTGGTTCTTTTGATTGATAAAATAAATAAAAGATATACCATATGCAGCCAAAGACATTACCATACAAAACTATAATGCTGAAAATAAAAGAACCAGTATGACGATTGTTCTCACAAATGTATACGGTCGTAGCCCCTAACTAGAAGCCCCTAACTAGGCCATGGTTGGGTGCATAAGTTTTCTGTCAATTTGGACACATTTGAATTAAATGTTTGTTGATTGTTAATGACAGTCGGGCACATACCATGCAAGTCAAAGTGCAAGACATATTTTTCATACCATTTTGACAAAGGGCAATTCTTCTCCATCATTTCGTGGGAACCCATACTTCGTTCCCAAGGTGAATATATTCACCTTTAAGTTAGTTACCTATGTTTGAACTGAGATAGCCAGGTCGTTAAAGGTGTGGACTGTGGAGCAATAATCAACTTTAACTTGAATTATC
>VOPJ01010781.1:0-14010 GCA_014673585.1 Semibalanus balanoides
TATCAGGATCTGGTATCTTTGTGGATCCCTCGGCTTATTGTGTACCTGGATCTGTTGTACCATGTGGATCCGGGACACAGGACAAGGATATCCGGATCTCAGCTGGATCTTGGGATTCGGGCACGTATCTGGTTGCCAGTGATAAACGAGCAAACTGGTAGGGAAAAGTGGATGAACACATCAAACAAATCAGCATTCAGAAGAAAAAAAAATATGAATTGACACGTCATCTCATCATACGTTCATGTCACGCCCACGTTATATTGCAGGTCGGTCGGCAGACAAAAAGAAGCTGAAGGAGCCGCACAAGCAAGAGCTGACGGCTAAGCAGCGCAACCCGAAGGCGTTCGCGTTCCGTTCTGCGGTGTCGGCATCCCGCTCTCTGCGCCGGTACGTACCTGTCTGCCGTGTCCCGCTCTCTGCGCCGGTACGTACCTGTCTGCTGTGTCCGCTGTACGGAGCACACTCAGCATGGTGTGCTCCTGTCGATAAAGTGGTGTGATGCTTATCGTGATAACAGTGATATGCATATATTCCGACCACATTCAGCCCCCAGCCCGGCCCTGTCCACAGCAGCTGTGTCTGCCGTGTTGGGTGTGCTGTTCATGTCTGAACGCCAGCCCGGCCCTGTCCAACAGGCCAGCTGTGTCTCGTGTTTGGGTGTGCTTCATGTCGTGACCGCAAAGGCCCGGCGCCTGTCCACCAGCAGCTGTTGTCTGGCGTGTTGGGGTGCTTTTCATGTCTGTACCAGCCCGCCCTGTCCCACAGCAGGTGTGATCTGCCGTTTTGGGTTGCTGTCATGTCTGCCCTCGCCCCCCGCCCGCCCCGGCCCTGCCACAGCCAAGCTGTGTCCTGCCGTGTTGGTGTGCTGTTCATGGTCTGACCCCGCCTGGGCCCAGCTGCCAGCTCTCAGGACACAAGGACGGAAGACTCAACATCCCCGTGACGAACCGTACCCCCAGCCGCCACCGATCGGTCATAGGCGTGGTGGGTCCGCCCAAGGTCGGCAAGTCCACCTTGATACAGTGCCTCATCAAGAACTTCACCCGCAAGACGCTGACCAACATTCAGGGTCCCGTCACCATCGTCTCAGGTGAGGACAAAGCATGATCGCAGTGTGTCCTATCACTGGGAAATCTATTGGAAAACGAAACCATATGGCTGTACTATTTTTAACTATTTTCCCCGAGTTTCATTGTGAATTTTCCACTCCTTATTTGTTAGTTTCTTGGATTAATGAAACACTGGTGCTGATTTATGGATATAATGATAGGGACAGCCTGTGAAGGGAAGACGGGCAAGAATTGACGTAGGTCATAACGAATTCTGGTAAGGGGGTAATTGGGGACAAGAGACCATTAGTTTTTGGCCAGGGGTACCTTCAAATTAGCGCTATCTTTAATACATTTTAAGGGTAACTTGAAATATAAATTGAAAATTATTTTTGTTTGGCCAAAACTTGACCCAAGAACTTCTAAATTACATAAGTGAGGTTTATATTCTTTGTTTTGAAACAGAGCGTGAACAATATTATCATGAATTACGATATTCCATTCGGCGAATGTTACTCTGATGGCTAAAGTTTCCCTAAATGACGGTAGATATGTATCATGGCTACCCTGTTGTATGCCAAAACCACACTTGTCATAGGAGGAGGATGTACTGATTCTCTCGCCTTATGCAGCTGCTGACTGACATCATATCCCAGGAGTTTTGATGGTGATTGGGCCACCGTTTTTTTCGTTTTTCCCACCAAAGGGTTAATTTATTCAATACTTACATATCGACTCTGCCACCGTTGATGGTGACTCCGGCTATCTGAAGTCATGTGCCTCTGCTGACCGCGGCTCTGCCCTCCCCCCCCCCCCACTCCACCTGGCAGCCAAGAAGCGGCGCCTGACATTCATAGAATGCAACAACGACGTCAACTGCATGATCGACCTGGCCAAGGTGGTGGATCTGGGTGCTGCTGCTGGTGGACGCTTCGTTCGGCTTCGAGATGGAGACGTTCGAGTTCCTCAACATCTGCCAGGTGAGACCGACAGACGGACGGACGGACGCGTCCCGTCGTCGTCCTTGTATGTGTGCCGGGATGGTACTGACTACTGATGCACTTGACTGCTGCAACGGCCAGTCTCTGGAAGAGGGTATGGAGAGCGGGGCAGTGGCTAGTCTCCGGGAGAGGGTAGAGCTGGGCAGTGGCTAGTCTCCGGGAGATGGTAGAGCTGGGCAGGGTTTGTCTCTGGGAGAGGGTAGAGCTGGGATTATGCATATTAACGCATAGTTCGCATACAAAGATATTTAGATCTTACGATACATTTACGGCTAAATTTCGACCGGTCGTTGGGCCTTTAGAGCTCCATATAATGCGAAATTTGGACCGGTCGCTTGTCCTATAGAGTTCCTTCCTATAGCGGTAGGGTCCCTCTCGCGTTCGCCTGCCGGTCGATCCGACCTGTTTCTTATGTGTAATTGTATAACGTCTGATTTGTCCATGACGTCAGTGTTTTCGAGCATCTGTTTTCTGGTGAGTCGCTGGTCGTGGTAAGTGTCTGTCTGTTTTCGGGCTGCCGTTTAGGAATGTCTGTTTTCGGGCTGCCGTTTAGGAATGTCTGTTTTCGGGCTGCCGTTTAGGAATGTCTGTTTTCTGGCTGCCGTTTAGGAAATGCATGCAATGGTGATTCCTCTGCTGAGGGAAGCTGCTGTTGTGTGTCCGTTATATTAAAAATTTGGGCGGAGTGCACAGTGGCGGGACAGCATACCAACCTGAGAGGTGGAAGAGCTTCGCCTCCTGGAGCATTCATACACAGAGGGCATTTATAACTGTAAATAGCGTTTTGCTGTTTTAGCAGAGATTTGTCGCTAGTGGCGTTGTTCGTCAAAAGTGAACGTGTTGTGGTGTTACGGTAAAATATGATGAGTCTTAGCTGGTCACCTGGATACACTGGCATGCAGTGCCTCCTGACGATGGTTTCTTGAGACAAAGCAAACACTGAAGCATTATTTTCCATACGAGGAGCATCATCCTGCTTGCTATACTTGGTATTGCAAATGATGCAGGTTACCTTACTGATGAGTTTGATTACTTCATTTTCAGGTACACGGCTTCCCTCGGGTCATGGGTGTACTCACCCATCTCGACATGTTCAAAGACGTGAAGAAGATGAGGAAGACAAAGAAAACACTGAAGCACCGTTTCTGGACCGATGTCTACCCTGGAGCGAAGCTCTTCTACCTCTCAGGTTGGTATGTTGTCCCAATGTGGGCTCGCCAATCCTTTGCTATTTTGAAGGATCCTAATCACCTGGACTTGAAATATGTCAAGAAGTTGGTCGCCTTTTAGTCTGCCGCTGGCTGAACCGGTAATATTTGACTGGCTGAAGTGCTTTTTTGCCTTATTGCGATGCTCAGGATATGGACGCGGCGACAGCGCGACTCATACGCGGTCCGTTTCCTAAATGTCAATTAATGCTGTGGCATGGTAGCAGTACCGTCGTTGTTCTTCAAACATGCATCAACTATTTCGCTTCTATTTCAGTCATGAATAGCATGAACATTTGAACATGGTGTTTCCTGGTCTTTCTCCGACATATTGTGCCTTACTCTGTAGTGTATACGCCATACGGGTTGGTCAGGCACGGGCTGGTGGCTTGTTAGCTCCCTATCGGACGTGTGCGGGTTGATGGTCGGCCGCCACCGGTATCGTTACCGATCGATAGCCGCTCTCTGCATTGCGTGCAGCCCGCTGTGTTGGTGACACCGTATGTGTGAATTTGCAGGCATGGTCCACGGTGATTACCAGCGGATGGAGGTTCACAACCTGGGCCGCTTCATCTCCGTCATGAAGTTCCGGCCCCTGACCTGGAAACAGGCCCATCCGTACATACTGGGTAAGGCTGAGCGGAGTGAGTGGTCACCCAGGCACAGCACTCCACCTGGCGGTAACGGTGGCACCCCGGACCACGGTCACCCCGGCACAGTACTCCACCTGGCGGCAACAGCGCCACCCCGGACCATGGGCTGAGCGGAGGGGGCGGTCACCCCGGCACAGCACTCCACCTGGCGGCAACGGTGGCACCCCGGACCACGGGCTGAGCAGAGGGGGCGGTCACCCCGGCACAGTACTCCACCTGGTGGCAACGGTGGCACCCCGGACTACCTCCCACAGTACTGGCTAGATCAGACTTATCGTGTGGTAAACGAATCATCTATTTTCCGTGTCAAAATTGTATTGTTTTGAGTACAGCTGATTGTAACTTCTGTTTATTTGTTAGTATCGCCGACCATCTGGTGCGGAGAAGGCTAATTGTATGGCGCGCCGATAACCTGATATAACTGTCCAGATCACCAACCGCCTCTAAAGTGCTGACCAGTATCGCCGAATAATCACCCGTTTCTCTGCTGGTCTGATCTGACCTGCTCTGAGGTGACGTGCTCTGAGCTGACCTGCTTTGATCTGATCTGACCTGCTCTGAGGTGATATATCTGACCTGACCTGAGCTGACGCCGTGTGTCTGTCTCGTCTCTCAGCGGACCGTATGGAGGACCTGACACCGGCAGAGGCAGGTGCCGGAAGAACGCTGTGTGACCGCCGCATCAGTCTGTACGGCTACGTGCGGGGCGTACCGCTCAAACAGGACGCACCCATACATATACCTGGGTGAGTAGCGGGTGGTGCCGAGAGGTACGTGCGTGCGTGTTTGTGGGCGTCAGCATAGTCACCAAGTCGCTTGTTCGCTTGTTGTCTTTTTCCTGTCAATGCATATGGATGATGTGTGTAAACAGCGGTAACTTTCAGGAACGCCATTTCAGCCTACAAAAATATTACTTTTAAGCACGCCAACACCATGTGGCGGGATCGTATAGCGAAAAACCGGCTCACGTATCGAAACTATTCGAAGGAAATCCTTTATTTTACACTTGATTATAACAATTGCTCTGGGGCAAACCATACTTTTCGTGAGAGTGCTTATGGAGAATGTTGCCAATTTCGTCATTTGATCGCTAATGTAGCATTTTATACTTAGCTATGTGTGTCGTGCGGTCTGGGCGGGTCGTCTGCCGCCTGTGACCAGTGTCCGTCTGCTGCCTGTGACCAGTGTCCGTCTGCTGTCAGGCGCCGGCGACTTCCGTGTGGCCGCTCTGGACTTCCTGGCGGACCCGTGCCCGCTGCCGGAGCGCACCACCAAGTCGCGCCGTTCGCTCACTGAGCGCGACAGGAGCATGTACGCGCCGATGTCGGGCGTCGGCGGCATCGTGTACGACAAGGACGCCGTCTACATCGAACTCGGCGGCAGCCACTCACACAAGAAAAAGGTACGTAGCCGGGGCTGGTCTCTGGCGGGAACCGCGTGTGGTGAACGGTTATAGGGCTGCTGCTGCTAGTCACTTTTACTTTGTGATTTTAAGCTGCACGTGTAGTCAAGTAAAATAAAAGAACGATTAAAAGTGTTTGTTAAAATGATAATAGATGTCAACTGCTTGTAGTCATACGTTATGATAATCATTTCCGGTGAAATGACACCAGCGTGCGGCGCAGTTTGTCCGCGCGGGAGCTGAAGGCAGTGTAGCTGTGTCTGACCGGTGGTTCTGCGGGCGGCAGCCAGCCGATGCCTCCGCAGAAGCTGCGCCCGGCGACGAAGAGGAGTCTGAGGACGAGGACCAGCAGCTGGTCAGCTCTCTGATGACGTCACAGCACACCATCGACCAGAAGATGGAGGAGGCGCAGCTGCAGCTGTTCTCCGGCCAGCAGCCCATCTCATCACAGGACGCCGCCATGTGAGTGGGGCGAACAACGCCGGCCGGCTGGCCCTGACTGAGTGGCCACGGATCCCCGCCCCCTGTACCCAGCCCGTGGCCACGGACCCCGCTCTGTACCCCGCCCCTGGCCACGGACCCCGCTCTGTACCCCGCCCCTTGGCCACGGTACCCTGCTCTGTACCCTCCGCTGGCCAACGGAAATTCCCCGTTATGTACCCTGCACCTGTACCCCACCCCTGGCCACGGACCCCTTATTGGTTGTTTATATGTACTTTTGCTCCTAGCTTGTATCCTTCCCCTCCCTAATGCAGTTCGCTGTGCGCGGCGCCTAAAATGGCTGACGCGCCGTTCTGCTTCATCCTGATCCTTGTATCCACCCCCTGACGACCTCTACCCGATCCACCTCATGTAACATCTCAACGGACACGTGATAACCACCAACACTAGTACTGTGTGTGTCAGCAGTCACATCGTGATCAATGGATGACAGAGTGGATGTATGCCGGCACGTCTAAATACATACATCAATAAATTGATCAAGCGTCTTTCCTCACTGTGGCACTCATTGCACGTGGATGTGTGCAGTTAAATGCTGGTATGACAGAGCATGTGAATTTCACTGTTTTGCGCTGCAAACCCGAGTGGCTTGGTGCTGCTGCGGTTGCTTGACGTTCAATCCGTCCTGCCCGCAGGAAGCTTACACTATGAGACGGTGGCGGAGAAAGACGGCAGGGAACGGCGGCGTGTCCTCTTCGACGACGCCGAGGACGCCGGGGATGGCGAGGGCGCCGAGGACGCCGAGGACGCCGAGGACGCCGAGGAGGACGGTCAGGCGAGCGGTGAGGATCAGGAGGAAGATGAGGACACGACGAGGAGCGAGGAGGATGAGGGAGAGTCGAGTCGCCTCACCTTACCCCACCGGCTGGCCAAACTAGCCGCGGGGCACCCACAGGAGGAATCTGAGGACAGTGCTGAGGACGAGGAGGACTATGAGGACTCGAAGCTGACGCCCACGGCACCGGTCCCGCGGCAGAACGCGCGTCAGCTCCACAGGCTCATCTACGGAACCGGTGAGCATTGGTGGGAGGAGCGTGTCTCACCCAGCGCGCCGCACTCAGCAGAACCCTGACAAAGTACCCTCTGGCAGCCGGCTCTAATGCCCGACACGGACTGACCACTGACCAGTCGGGGGCAGACAATGGACTGACCGCTGACCAGTCTGGGGCAAAGAGGCCGGCTGTCGGTGAGTTTCGTCTCTCCGAACTATAATGCGTACTGACTGAAGTAAAAGACTGGAGAAGGCCATCGATCCAATATCAATATCTTGTATGACCAGTGTTGGTACTTAAGCCTCGTCCGTGTCTAGTTTTACTAGGTGGTATATATTTTCGTGTCTCTTAAAAGTTGTTTCTGGCACCTAATTGTTGACCACACATAAATATGCTGAGCCCCTCCCCCCCCCCCCCCAATGCTTTTCTGCACCAAATGCTAATGATGATGACGTCCTTTGTCAAAGATAATCCTCGCTGACTATCTGATGTCTGAACCGTGTCCTCCCGTGTCTGTCCCGTGCAGTTTGGATTCTGGCCGTTTTGTTGGTGTTTTCTCTCTTTCAGTGAGTTCTCCGTTTCGACTTCAGCCTTTCGTTTCAGCGAATCTACCGAAGTAAACATCAGTTGAGATGCCAATCTTGGTCACAAATGAGTTATGGTCTGAACTCAAGATAGTAATATTCTGACTACAGAATAAAGAGTAATGTTTAGCGGGTACGTTACTTATTACTTGAAATTATGTATTATATTTCATAATCTAGGATATTCTAGAGTCCATAATATAATTCAGTTGTGCACAAAGTTTGCACCTCCACGGAGGAATGCGGCGGCAGCATGACCCCGGGATTAGCTTGACCCGAAGGGCTGAGGCCGAAACGATGGTAACTCATTGAAGAGAGCAAAGTACCGGGGACCAGAAAGCGGCCAGAAATCCAACGCTGGTCCCGTGTCCGTTCCGTGTCTGACCCGTGTCTGAACCGTGTCCGTCCCGTGCTTTACCCGTGTCTGTCCCGTGTTTTACCCGTGTCTGTCCCGAGTCTGTCCCGTGTCTGACCCGTGTCCTTTCTGTGTCTGCTCGTTCTGTCCCGTGTCTGTTCCTGTCTGTTGCTGTCTGACCTGTGTCATTGACCGGTCTGACCTGTGTCTGACCGGTCTGACTGTGTCTTGACCTGTGGTCTGACCTGTGTCTGAGCCTGTGTCTGGACCTGTGTCTGACCTGTGTCTGACCCGTGTCTGACCCGTGTCTGACCCGTGTCTGACCCGTGTCTGACAGACCCGGCCCAGTCGGCGGGCGGTGACGAGGACGGTGAGGAGGACGACGTGGGAGGTCTGTTCCGCGTGGTACGGGCGGAACAGCGTAACAGGAGTGGGAGAGATGAGGTGGACCGCAGTCTACCGGCCCCCGACGGCAGGAACCTCCGGGACTGGACCACAGAAGAGGTGACGGCACTGGAACACAGACGAGGGAACGGGACTGGACCACAGACGAGGGAACGGCACTGGACCACCAGACGAGGGGACGGGACTGGACCACAGACGAGGGAACGGGACTGGACCACAGACGAGGGAACGGCACTGGACCACAGACGAGGGAACGGGACTGGACCACAGACGAGGGAACGGCACTGGACCACAGACGAGGGAACGGGACGCTCATCAGACGGGGTACAAGACACTCAATAGGTGGGGAAACAGGGCACTCAATAGTAGAGGAACAGGACACTCAATAGGCGGTATAAGTGGTCTGACGCCTCCCTGCAGGGTTGCGGGTGTATTGCTGACTGGTCTGACGCCTCCCTGCAGGGCCGCGGGTGTATCGCTGACTGTGGTCTGACGCCTCCTTGCAGGACCGCGGGTGTATCGCTGACTGTTTCGTCACTGGCGAGTGGAAGGAGAGTGAGAACGCCTCTACTCTGCTCGCCATGGACGATGATGGCATGGACTCGGACGGCGACTTTGAGGACATGGAGACGGGCGAGAAGCACGACGCGGTGCCGGCCGCCGAGCCGGAGGCCGGCTCCGACCAGGACGAGATGCCCGTACATAAAGGTACACAGCGCGGTACACAGAGGGCTGCAATATCAGATAGCCTGCTGAAATGTACGCAGCTGACGGCACAGAGAAGGGTAAAACTTCGCGCCATATATTATCAGTCTGAAGCCTGTCCGTTCTGCTGTTTGATCCTGACGTAGATGGGCTGGAGGATTCGTGATTTGTATGTGGGTAATACATTCGTGGAGGCACCATATTATAACGGCTGCATGCGGATTGCATATATTATTTTCTTGGGTGACCAACACGTACGGTCCGTAGAAAGTCGCGAACCATGTCTCCCGTACTCTGACTGTGTGATGTGTGCGTGTGTGCGTGTGTCCTCTGCAGACAAGGAGCAGCTGACGCGGAAACAGATGATAGAGAAGAAAAAGAAGCTAAAGGCTATGTTTGACGCCGAGTATGACGACAAGGAGGGATCCAGCTACTACGACGACCTCAAACGCGACCTCGACCAGCAGGCGCAGGTACAAACACCTGAACACAAATAGGCCACACCAAAATGTCTAGAAAATGCTGAAGATACCCTGATTAACGTTACTGCATGCATTGCACTATGCATGCATTGCACTATGCATGCATTGCACTATGCATGCATTGCACTATGCATTCACTATGCATGCAATTGCACTAGCATGCATTGCACTATGCATGCATTGCACTATGCATGCATTGCACTATGCATGCATTCCACTATGCATGCATTGCACTGAAAACAGCAATCACTCATAACTCTGAAACCGTAGCTCGAAACGCTCTAACTCCCTTAGAATCGTGTTCAGAGCTAGAAAAAATCCAGCCAAGTTTGTGTCGAAATTCGAGGGGGTCGGGTAACATCGTTCGGGTGAGTTGGCATGAAATTCTATCAAAAGCTATTGGCAAAAAAGTGGTGGTGACCTCAGATGACCTCATCTGACCTTTTAGGAGTCACTGAGCTAAAATTGTGCCTAGGTCATCACGAATGAGCTATAATAAGATGATCTTGATATAATGTGTATTATCTACTGATCTTATCACATAGCCTTGAATGACCTTGACCAGGTCAAATTTGAAATTGACCTTAACCGATCGTGATGAATGTGGTTGAATGCGCCTTGACTGGGCAAACACGATGACTTCGAAACCATTGTCCTCCCTGGATCAAGTAAGAAGCTGATAACTAAAAACTTGTTTTGAATCAAATGCAGGCGTGACCTTGTATACCTCGTGAGCCTTAACCACTGCCTTGATCCGAATATTGAGGACACTTTGTTATTGCATTTTTAAGTGATTATTTTTATTCTGTTTGTTCCTAGCTGTCATAGTTCCTGGGATATTTGGGGGTCTTTGTGGTGGATTCCATTGATTGACAAAACTTGACCTTTGGTGATTGGTGAAATTTAGAGAAAAAACGTCCTCTTTTCATTTGTTTGTCGTTTGACAATGTGTAGGCAAATATGCAAACTGCGAAAAATCGAAATAAGAGGTATACTGGGGGTCACGAGCGGTCAACGGAAGAAAGGTCAGGAGGACACCGATTCAATGTCACGGCTCAATCACGGGCTCGCAATTAAATCCAGAAATAAAATATCCGTTCCATTGCGAACACATCTTTAAAAGTTTTCTGTCATTTAGCCGATTAAAAAACATTATTTTGACCTCCAGTCTTTGCAGCGTGATCTTATAGAAATGCTATTTTTATAAGATCACGCTGCAAAGACTGGAGGATGTAACTCGTAAACTTGAGTTCAGCTCAAAGAGATATTCACACAGATAAAATCTGTCCCCAAGATATTATAAACCAAATTGGAACAAAAAGTAAAAAATTAAGAAAATAATGTAACAAAAAAAATGTAATGTTTTTTCCCGTGGTTTTGCTTGGGTTGCGGATGATGTATGGAGTGTATGTATGCTATTTACATCCGTACATGGTCACTTGACTGCCGTACTACTGAACTGGGACGAGTGTGACGGCCTGTTCTGTTCTCTGTACAGCTGAACAGGAGTGTGACGGCCTGTTCTGTTCTCTGCCAGCGAACAGGAGTGTGACGCCTATCTGTTCTCTGTACAGCTGAACCAGGAGTGTGACGGCCTGTTTCATTTCTCTGCTCACTGATAACAGTAGTAATACGCCTGTTCTGATCTTTTACAGCTGAACAGGAGTGTGACCGCCTGTTCTGTTCTCTGCCAGCTGAACATGGAAGTGTGAAACAGGCCTGTTCTGTATTCTCTGTACGACTAACAGAAGTGTGACGGCCTGTTCTTTTCTCTGCTCACTGAACAGGAGTGTGACGGCCTGATTCTGTTCTCTACAGCTGAACAGGAGCTGTGACGGCCTGTTCTGTTCTTGCCTCAGCTGAACAGGAGTATGACGCCTGTTTCTGTTCTCGTACACTGACAGGACGTTGACGGCTGTTCTGTCTCTGTACAGCTGAACAGGCTGATGACGGCCTGTCTGTTCTCTGCCCTCAGTGAAACAGAAGTTGACGCCTGTTCTGTTCTCTGTACAGCTGAACAGGGTGTGACGCCTGGTTGTTCTCTGCTCAGCTGAAACAGGAGTGTGACGGCCTTTCTGTTCTCATGTACAGCTGAACAGAGTTGACGCCTGTTCTGTCTCTGCCTCAGACTGAACAGGAGTTGACGGCCTGTTCTGTTCTCTGTACAAAGCTGAACAGGAGTTGACGGCTGTTCTGTTCCTGCCTTCAGCTGAACAGAGTATGACGGCTGTTCTGTTCTCTGTACAGTCTACAGTGTGACGGCCTTTCTGTTCTCTTACAAGCTAACAGGAGTGTGACGGCCTGTTCTGTTCTTGTACAGGCCTGGAACAGGAAGTGTGACGCCTGTTCATGTCTCTGCTCAGCTGAACAGAGTGTGACGGCCTGTTTCTGTTCTCTGTACAGCTAACAGAGTGTGACGGCCTTTCTGTTTCTCTGCTCAGCTGAACAGGGAGTATGACGCCTGTTCTTTCTCTGTACAGCTGAACGAAGTGTGACGGCCTGTTCTGTTCTCTGTACCAGCTGAACAGAGTGTGACGGCTGTTCTGTTCTCTGTACAGTCTGAATCGGAGTGTGACGGCTTTACTGTTCTCTGTACAGCACTGACAGGAGTGTGACGCCTGTCTGTTCTCGCTCAGCTAAACAGGAGTGTGACGCCTGTTCTGTTCTCTGTTACAGCTGAACAGGAGTGTGACCCTGTTCTGTTCCTGTACAGCTGAACAGAGTGTGACGGCCTGTTCTGTTCTCTACAGCTGAACAGAGTGTGACGGCCTGTTCTGTTCTCTGCTCAGCTGAAACAGGTGTGAGCGGCCTTTCTGTCTCTGTACAGCTTGAACAGCGAGTTGACGGCCTGTTCTGTTCGCTGTACAGATAACAGGATAAGTTGACGCCTGTTCTGTTCTCTGCTCAGCTGAACAGAGTGTACGGCCTTTTGTTCTCTGTACAGACTGAACAGGAGTGTGACGGCCTGTTCTGTTCTCTGTACAGCTGAACCGGAGTGTGACGGCCTGTTCTGTTTTTTTGTACAGCTGAACAGGAGTATGACGGCCTGTTCTGTTCTCTGTACAGCTGAACAGGAGTGTGACGGCTTGTTCTGTTCTCTGTACAGCTGAACCGGAGTGTGACGGCCTGTTCTGTTCTCTGCTCAGCTGAACCGGAGTGTACGGCCTGTTCTGTTCTCTGTACAGCTGAACAGAGTGTGACGGCCTGTTCTGTTCTCTGCTCAGCTGAATCAGAGTGGACGCCTGTTCTGTTTCTCTTTGCTCAGCTGAACAGGAGTGTGACGGCCTGTTCTGTTCTACTGCTCAGCTAACAGGAGTGTGACGCCTTCTGTTCGTGCTCAGCTGAACAGGATGTGAGGCTGTCTTTCTCGTACAGCTGAAACCGAGTGTACGGCCTGTTCTTTCTCGTACAAGCTGAACAGAAGCGACATGTTCTTTCTCTGTACAGCTGAACGGAGTGTGACGTTCTGTTTCTGTTCTCTTACAGCTGAACCGGAGTTGTGACGGCCTGTTCTGCTCTGTACAGCTAACCGGAGTTGACGCCGATCTGTTCTCATTTACAGCCTGAACAGAGTGTACTTTCTGTTCTGTTCTCTGTACAGCTGACAGGGTGTGAGTTCTGTTCTGTTCTCTGACAGTCTGAACCGGAGTGTACGGCCTTTCTGTTCTCTGTACAGCTGAACAGGAGTGTGACGGCCTGTTCTGTTCTCTGTACAGCTGAACAGAAGTGTGACGGCCTGTTCTGTTCTCTGTACAGCTGAACAGGAGTGTGACGGCCTGTTCTGTTCTCTGTACAGCTGAACAGGTATGACGCCTGTTCTGTTCTCTATACAGTGAACAGAAGTGGGACGGCCTGTTCTTTCTCTGTACAGCTGAACAAAGTGTGACGGCCTTTTCTGTCTTCTCCTCAGCTGAACAGGAGTGGACGCCTGTTCTGTCTGTACAGCTGAACCGGAGTGTGACGGCCTGTTCTGTTCTCTGCTCAGCTGAACCGGAGTGAGTTTGACGGCATAGAGGACGAGCTGCGTGTCCAGTTCGAGGGCTACCGGCCGGGGATGTACGTTCGTCTCGAGGTGGCCGCCGTGCCGTGTGAGCTGGTCACCAACTTCGACCCGACCTACCCGCTGATCGTCGGCGGCCTCACCACCGGGGAGGAGAACATCGGATACGTGCAGGTGGGTCAGTCGGCCGCGATACGCCGCGCTGCAGGTGCGTCAGTCGGCCGCGATGATCATCCGGTACCTACTAAGCGACGCGGCCGGTCCGCGCCGGCTCCGTGCTTCGGTGTGTGCTCCAGTGTCTTAAAATGTGTTGATTTTGGGTGGGAAATGACCCACAAATGTGATTAATTTTCGATTCTCCCCTTTTTTAGGAGTATTTTTTACTCAATATATGCATCGGTATTGATTCCGGCAACAAATATTGACTTAGAACGCATTATGTAAAACGAAGGTAATTGCTTTTCATGTTCAAAACAGATAACTATTGTACCATTTTGTACATATTTCTAAATTTGCAAGGTCTTTTTAGCTCCAATATGGCACCCAAGCAAAATAGGAATTTTGGGACACTGCCGTGCTCTTTTCAAGTCGTCTGTGTTGGGAACACACGGCAGTAACGCTCGGGTCACATCTGTGTTAGGGGCAAACAGCAGCAACGCTCCGACCAACG
>VOPJ01010790.1:0-18040 GCA_014673585.1 Semibalanus balanoides
ATAGGCTACGTGAAGATATTTAACACAACTAAATAAACTTCCACCATCCATAAATAAACACAAACTGAATATTGGTTACAGAATAATCACGTGCTTTGACTTAGAATTTACCTCCGCAGATGAGATTCAGAATAAAAATAATTGAGAGTCACAGAAAGGTGCAGGATACTTGTATTGTTTTACTATTGCAACTAACAACCATATTTATCAGCTGCCGGACACAAATACAAAACTCGCTCCGTCTGCATCATGCCGTGCATGCTTCATTAGTTATAGGCAGGGGCGCAGACAGGGGGGCATTTGGGGGAAATGCCCCCCCCCCCCGTCGCGGCTCAGAGGGACCCATCTCGGGTCTGAAGGGGGCCGTCTCGGGTCTGAAAGGGGCCCATCGTGGACTCGTGGGGTCCTCTTTCGGCCTGAGGGGACCTGCTGCCGTGTCTGAAGGGGGCCCTCGGTCGCTTTGAAGGAGGCCTCGGTCGACCCTGAGGGGGTCTCGTCGACGTGAGGGGCCCTCTGTCGTCTAGGGGCTCTTTGTCGGTCTGAAGAGGGCCCTCTTTCGTCTGAGAGGGCCCTCTGTCGGTTTGAGGGGCCCTCTGTCAATCTGATAGGGTCTTAAAAATAGGCCTCTTTGGTTTGAAGGGGGCCCTCTTCGTCTGAGGGGGCCCTCTGACGGGTCCTGAGGGGGCCCTCTATAAGCCTGAAGGGGGCTGCTCGTCGGCATGAAAAGTGGGCCCTTGATCGCCTGAGGTATCCTTTGTCAGTTTGAGGGGCTGTCTATCGGTCTGAGGGGCCCTCTGTCGGCATGAGGGGCTCTCGGTAGGCCTGAGGACCTCACGAAATAAAGTGGCCCAAATCCGGGGAGTTTTGAAATTTTAGGGTTGGTAGGGGCCTCCGATTTATAATAGCCCCCTCCTTGGAGATTTTCTGGATCCGCCCCTGCATTTCACACTGGTTGCGTCTCTGGTTCCGGCATACGACTACCGCTCAGGCAAAACGTCCCGCAGCCTGGTTAGTAGGCTATACCGAACGCAACAGCTGACGTGCGCACAGCGGGCTGTAAGACGCCTGATTGGTATGACTGTTCCGCAGAGCACAGCGGACGTCGGCAACAGTAGCTATAGGTTTATAACATGTATCCGCACAAATTTTGGCGCATAATCCACAACAGCTTAACTGTCTCGCTGTCCTGCTGTCCTCTAGCTCTCTAGCTCTCTAGCTCTCTAGCTCTCTAGCTCTCTAGCTCTCTAGCTCTCTAGCGCTCTAGCGCTCTAGCGCTCTAGCGCTCTAGCGCTCTAGCTCTCTAGCTCTCTAGCTCTCTAGCTCTCTAGCTCTCTAGCTCTCTAGCTCTCTAGCTATATATCTCGCTCTCGCTCTCGCGCTCGCTCGCTGTATTCACAAACATTAACTCCCAGCTCGCTCGCTCCCTCCTTCCCACCGACCTCGGCGACCCTCCCGGCGGTCCGGCTCACGTGATATATTTATTAACACTAGATGGTCTATACGTTTTCCATAAATATCTACGCTATATAGCGTAACTCGAACGTGTCTCGGCGGCGGGACAAGGTGGCTAAGGCGGCGCAGTATACCGTTTCCAGTTTGCGTCAAGCGGCAATCCACCCTGACATACGTTGTAGCAGCCAGGGTAGCGATATTTTTTGTTCTGCAATCTTTACCTGTCTTGTAATGGTATCGTAAACGCATTGAATGCAGAATGGACATCTCATTTGTTAATGGTGGTATTATATAATACTGCATGAGCCGGTGTAAATAAATTGTCGAGACCGAGGTGCTTCTTGATTTTTGAACGAGGCCGAAGGCCGAGGTCAAAAAATCAGAAAGCACAGAGTTCTTGACATTTATTCGGCCGAGTGGGGTATGATTTTTACCATAATGGGCCGCGTTAGAACATTAAAAGTGTGTTTTTCAAATATTTTTCAATCATGTTTTTAATTATGACTAGGTCGCTTACCAGAGGTCAAGAAATTATTTGTTTTTATAGTTAAAATTTGACTTAGATAAAAATTGAAAGAAGCCTGGAAGCAAGTCGACAGCTTTCAGAAATTCAGTCAGAATTTTATCACACACACTGTTTTCACGCGCTCTGGTACAACAAATTTGCCCTAGTTTTTTGTTGTTGTACCAAGTTGTACCACACCTCTCCGGCTAATGTATTTTGATATCCCCGGCATATTGGTAAGAGCTTGTTCTATCGGGACGCGTAGGGCGAGGGTTACAAAAATATTTCCTCGCAAATTAGTCCATCGTGAGACGGCTACTAAACTAAAAACATTTTAAACATTTTAAAAAATGTTTTAAACATTTCGCGCAAAGTTAATCCAACGTGAAAACGGCTTATTACTGTTTCACGATGGGAAATTATTTTTGGCGCGAAAATGTTTTTAAAACATTTTAAATGTTTAAAAATGATTTTAGTAGTAAGCCGTTTTCACGAATGGATCATCTGCGAGAATGTTTTAACCCTCGTCCCTAGTCCAATAGGGCGAGGGTTAAAAACATTTTCCGCAAAATTAGTCCATCGTGGAAATGCCTACTTCCTATAAACATTTTAAGAAGCATTTAAGATTTGTAAAACATTTTGCGGCCAAATAATCCATCGTGAAAACGGCTATTATGTGAAATTATTGTGTATATTGTAAGGCTTACACGCTCTGGAATGTTACTGAAGCTGAAATATGCGAATATATCATGCCAGCAGTTTTCCTAAGCAGATCCAATACGCTGCTTCCTTTTTCGGTATTCGATGTTTTCTTTTCTCTTTGTTATTTACCCAAAAATTGGGGTCTAACGCAAATATTGAACATATATCGACTAGTAAAAGCTTGCAATGGTCACGATGCAGACGGAGCGAGTTATTGCATTTGTGTCCGGCAATTACTGATAAGCATGGTTGTTAGTTGCAATATGAAGACAATACTTATCTTCATATTGACTGTAATCAATATCAATATTGACTGTAATCAATGCGTCGACTGTAATCAACATTTAGTAAAGAGAGACGACGACTTCGGATCAGGGTCCCCGTTCAAATACATTGGGGACTGGGAATGTTACAGATGTCAAAACCAAACTCGAATCTTTCTCTGTATTCGACTCAGTGGTTGTTTTAACTTATACCATACATAATTGCAATGCCAAGCACGCAAAATGGCTATCTCAACTCAAATATAACTTTAAGGTGGCAGTATCCCTTTAAGTCATGCGTGAGTTGTTCAGATTGACTATGTTTGGCTTACAGGAGCGCGGCTTGCAGGAATAATTGTAAGGATTACGTGTTAAAGGGAATATAGCACCTTGGGAAAAGTATGTAGAATGATGGAGAAGAAAGCCCTGATTACGGTCCTGACATTCATTTTTGGCGAAAAAAAGTCAGAATTTGTTGTAATTTGGAAAAATAGTAATATGTTTACATGTGCGTCACACCTATCTTGCGTCACCAAAAAAGTGAGTTTGTGACGTCACCAAGAGGCATCGAACGGCAAACTTTGCGCCCGCCCAGTGACAGCTGCTGTGCCGGCACCGCACGAGTCGCGTTTCACGTACCGGCGCACCACCGGTACGTGAAACGCGACTGGCTGGGTCGACCGGCGCTCGCTCGCGCCGGGTAGGGACGTGGGGGCACGCATACGTGAACGCACTAAGAGTTGTGCCGAATAGCGCGCTGACCGCTCCGTCGGTGGCGGTCGGGCGGACGCAAGGTTAAACTGAAATACTGGGCGAACGGTTCAAAAAGCCGAAGTGCGGTGGCAATCACAGTGGAGTAAAATACTGATGACGTATGCGAAACCGTCACGGGTTTTGTTGAACGTTTGCAATACTGACACACATATGACCAACGGTTTTTTCGTTGAAAACTCAGCAACTACCGTCGCTTTGGAGGGAAAAATTTTCGGATTTGGGGTTCTCAAGACACAGAAAGCTACACCCGACAATCTGGCTATCTCAGTTAAAAAACTAATTCTAAAAAGGGTACTATATTTCCTTAAGTGTTGCCGGGGACGCGGGGCGGCCCGTCTTCCGGCGCGCCGCCGGCCCGGGTGCCATGTGCCTGCGGGGTCTGAGTCCAACGTGTTGATCCCGCCGCCGGCCCCTGTCACGTGGTCCGAGTCCGGCCGGGTCGGCCCGGCGAGGGCGGGTCAGTTGAGGCTGGGGCGGCGCGAGGCATGCTGATCTCGTGCTGCTGTGACCGAGGAACCAATATAAGAAGACTGAATCTAAGCGTTTAAGCAAGAGTTAAGACAGTCTTACATAATGATACCATTCGTAGATAGGTACCGTCTGATCATCGGCAGCACCAAGCTGGGCTTGTCACGTACAAGCGCTGAGGCTGGAGTCGTGAATCGCCAGGCAGTTTGCAAACTGCCTGGGTTTTCAGGCCGTTTCGAAACTGCCTGAATTGGGCCCAAGCAGTTTGAAAACTGCCTGGGTTTTC
Organism: Semibalanus balanoides; assembly: GCA_014673585.1. Classification (NCBI taxonomy): domain Eukaryota; kingdom Metazoa; phylum Arthropoda; class Thecostraca; order Balanomorpha; family Balanidae; genus Semibalanus; species Semibalanus balanoides. The sequence continues at coordinate 4,451 of VOPJ01010790.1, forward strand.
ATATTGCCTGCAACATATATATTGTCATTTGTGTCCAGTGAACAAGGCTGAGCTTATCGGGAGTTGCTTATCGGGAGGCTGAGCTTATCGGGACTATGGAGTTGTTGGAGAAGATGACACCTTTCAGGCCTAGCAACATTGTTAATTGCCATACTGTTTTGGTGTTTGTTTCATATCCCAGTATCGATTTATATTCCTTACATCGATTAATGCTTCAGTTATATCAAATGACTGAACCAATAAAACCACATATCAGTTGAAATATATGGACTGCATTTTTACACCATATTCATACCAGAGCGAAATCCGAAAAAGAAGCGATATCATCTAAATTGATTATTACTTTCGATTTCTACGTATAAAAAAGCCCATAAAACATGTGTCGCATGACTTGTATTTTTTTTTCTCGAATAGAGAACTTTTGTGACCTGATGCTCTTGACCTTTGCCAAAAATCTCCTTTTTGCTCATGAAGGATGCGTATCATACCCTTGGGAGCACTTTGGTGAATCAATCGGTCGGCAATCAAAGGCTCTGATGGAAAGTCGTGGTCCATAACTAAAAATGTCCCTGGATTATTTGGACCTTGCAACCGACCTTGACCCTGATGTGCACTAATTAGACCAATTTCGAGTATGCTTTAGATGCGTCTCAATGTAGATTTTTTGAACGCCTGCCCATTGTGCGTCTCGCTAACGAAAAATAAAATTTCCAAAAAAAAATTTCGGCTTTCGAGCGAGATAATGAGGGGGCAATAGTGCTCCCTGCCCCGTCAAACCTGGTGTTCCGGCTGACCCCGGTCAATGGTGTTCGGCTGAGACCCCGGTCAAGCGCGGGTTAAGGAACTATTGGTTTGGATTTTTGAAGAAATAACACCAAGTTGGATTCAAACAAAGTCATTTTCTATGTTCCCTCCACAGCACTGCATTGCGAAAATATATGAAGCCCATTTTGAATAAACCACCTTACACCGAACTCTGCAAAAAGCTTACGCATGTTTAGTGAGCTTTTTGTATATGCTTACACTATCACCTCTCGAATAAAGCTTATGCCAATGTTTTTACGATTATATTTATCATCTAACTCCAGGAGAAAACGAGCGCACCATTTCTGGACAGAATAATGCTTAAGCAAAGCGTACAGAACAGGGCTTACCCATCAGCTGCGAGTGTCTTATATGACAGGGTGTTGGTGACATCAACGTTTAGAATCCGGCCACCATTGTGCGATTTCGTCTCAATAATGGACTAGCCATGTCGCTTGAGATGACGTAAGAGCGCCGAGAAGCCTGCCGTGACGCCAGCCGCCAGCTGACTGCTAAATATCCCCCGCCGACACTCGACAGCCACCATGGTAAATGGACGCTAAAGCCTCGCATGAGTGGGCATGAGACTTCTGATGGCCCACGGAGACCATGCTGCATAGTAAGTCCTCCCTGTGATTATAGCTGTACGGAGTGAAGCCATATATCGTGGGTAAGAATGGAGGCAAGGTATAGTGAATGATGGAGCCGATTTAAGATGCGATTTTCAATTTTTTTTTGTGTGTAGGTAAGTGATTGCGCGTCTTTGCAAATGCAGAGTATAATGTTGAACCATGAATCCACACCATGAATCATTATTATGTCGCTGCCGTCAAATCTTGTGAGAAGTGAAACATTATTCAATGTTCACTAGAAATTGTGTCCAGACAAACTGAAACTATGGCGAAGAGAAGTGATCTGAAATCTATGACGGGTTGAGTTTCGATTTAGGATGTGGACTAGCGTCAGATTATGGCTATTGTATCCACATCGTGATGCTTGAGGTTACTATGGAGTTGTTGGAGAAGATGGCACCTTCCCGGCCTAGCAACGCCTGCTAATTGCTATACTGTTTTGGTGCTTGTTTCATATGCTAGCATCGATTAATATTACATACATCGATTTATGCTTCAGTTATATTAAATGACTGAACTAATAAAACATCATCTCACTACACTACACTTATCAGAACTAGAAGCAAACCATGTCTAGATGACAACGAACATTAAACAACTTGCACGTCTATTCAAATGACAACAATGGGTGACTGATCACAGGCACCTCGTTAGTTATACATGCATAGCTAACGTCGAGTTAAACAACTAATCACTGCCTGACAGCACGACAAGCATACGGACACTGTCACTTCAGACTCTGTGACGTCACTACATACTCTCTGACGTCACTACAGACTCTGTGACATCACTACCGACTCTGTGACGTCACTACATACTCCATGACGTCACTAGCCTAAAACAGCGCTCACTTGTTCACAGCGCGCGGCCCGTACAGCAGATCGTGCAGTATCGAGGCGTGATTGTTGTCCCACTGAGCCCAGAGCGACTCCTCCATCGCCAGCTGACCCAGCGTCCTCTCCAGCCCTTCCAAATGGTGCAGGTGCTTCCAGATCTCCCCGTTGTCGGCCAGCAGCACAGTGAGGCTGTGGCACGCCCAGCGGGCCGCCGACGGCTGCGGCCGGTAGCTGTTGACGCACTCTACCAGCGTCTGCACCCCTCCCTTCGCGAGCAGCTTCACCTGGGCCGGCACGCTGCTCCAGCACACTTCCCCGAGCGCCTTGACGGCGAGCACGCGCAGCTGCTCTGAGTTGTCCCTGGTCCGCAGCACGGCCAGCAGCGCCTCCAGCGACTCGTCCAGCACCGACGCCATCTGCGCGCCGGCCATGTAGAACAGGTGGCCCAGGCTGGTGATGGCGTCGTCCCTGGAGCGGCCGGTCGGCCAGCCGGTCGCCACCGCGCCCACCATTGTCTCCACGTTCAGCCAGCCGGGCGCTGGGGTATTGGCGCCGAGCGTCGGCGGGACGCCTCTGATGTCCTCCAGCAGCTGAAGGACCTCACGTTTGTTGTAGTTGAGCACCCGCGAGGCGTCGTTGTCAGAGTCGAGCTGTGCGAGGTCGGAGAGGATGTCATTGTACTGCGCCCGCTTGGCTTTGAACAGGTCCGGGTTGTGAGTGGCAAGAGATCCACGTTTGGTAGAGTTCTGCATGGGATCAGAATATCGAAACGACAAGAAAAAATGATTTGTCGGTTAGGTATGAGGAAATTTAATTTGGCACAGATTGCGAAATGTAAGCTTGAGTATAAGCCGAAGGCAAATGAGCAAGATCATTAGACTAAAATCATTGGAAACGTGCATGTCAGTGTTGCAGTGCCTCCAAATGGGAGCATCTTCGTTAAATGGCACGGTCTGTCTTTTTCATGTCTGACTTCAGGTAATATGTAGTGCTTTGAAAGGAACCGTGTGTCCCCAGACTTGTGCCTGGATCCCGAAGTTGGATCTAGTATCCCAGTGGATCCCTCGGTATAAAATGCATGAAGATCTTGGATCCCAGTGGATCCCTCTGCGTAAAATGCATGAAGATCTGCAGGATCCTCCTGGATCTCTCAGTGTAAAATGCTTCAGGATCATTCAAACGAGCCTCTGATCTCGAATCACAAGATTCAGGGACCGACATCTAAATTTGTGTGCTCTTTTTTGCGTATGTCTTTTTTTGCCCTAGTATGCTCTATGTAAATAATAAGTACACACCTGCAAATTACCTTGTAAGTTGTACACATCAACAAACATAAATATTGTAATTAATTTTCCAATATGATACAATTCGCAAGAAGTATGCATCTACCAGTGTGCCTGGATTCCAGCAACCCTTGGCATAAAATATATCAGGAATTGGATCTGGGATCTTTGTGGATCCCTTGACTTATAAAGTACCTGCATCTGTTGTCCCAGTGATGAGTGAATCCCGGGACACAGGACACAAATATCCGGATCTCAGCTGGATCCCGGATCCAGGCACATGTAAGGTGTTCCCTGATTTCCTGGGGCCAGGACATTTGTTCCTGGTTACCTGGTGACGGGACGTCCGTCTCTGGTTTCGTGGACCCAGGCGTTTGTCCCGGTTACCCCTTCGAGCGCCATACCGCAGTCACATCCGACGATGGCTAGCCATTCAAATGTCTCCTGCTCACAGCTGGCTTTCAATGTGAGACTGGAGGCGGCTGAGGGGGCTACTCGAGGAATGTCCTGCCACTCATCATCGTAACCCCTCACAAAGTAACCAAGCACATCCCTCCTTCCCTCCCTCCGTCCCTGCGGCGGATCGCCGCCGGCTGCGATTGTCGACCCTCGGCCGCTTTATTTAGGAGTCGTAAACGTCACGGCGGCGACGAGAAGTTCGGGAACAGCTGTAATAAAGCAGGAGTCATGGCTGACGGCGCGGCCGACCGGTCCTGCCGTGTAAATTGTCCGCCCTTCCTCATCCCATCATGCAATCCGGCGGCGGCGGCGGCCCAGGGGGAGACACGGGATGGCACGAGCGGCTGCGGAAGGTCAGATTAACGACGTCCCGTCGCGCCGATGACGTCAGATCTGGCGACGCGGCCGCGGATCGGAAGCGACGTTCGTCCGGCAACACTCCCGGCTGAGCGCGGCTGAGGGTCACGGCGACGGCGCGACGTGTGCCATGTTTGATTCATGACGCAGAAACTGATTGGCGGAAGATGCGATGTCCGCGGAAAACCTGTCCACCAGTCAGTGACTTTACAACTCAGCCGTAAATCTCGTCATGTATTGAGGACGTGACAAGCGGGCAAGGAGATGCACGCGGAGGCTGTAGCAATGCTAGTTTCTGTGATGTGATTCCCATTTTAAATGCGATAGTTGGCAGATAATTTTTTTATTTATATTTATATTACCGGTTGCAGCTGTTAAAAGATGACATGACATGGCATGCCACATATGCGCTTGTTTGAATTACCACTATAGGTAATCTCGGCTTTTGACACTGATCTCGGTTTTTCGGTGGAAGTTCGGATATCCTCCGGCATTAAGCCAAAGCTCTGTCGTACGTGTCTTATGACGGTCTTCCTGTAAATAATTGGCGTTTTGCACCAACGCAGCTGCTCCAGTCCGAAGCCGTCGGGAGCAGTCACTCTGTTCTAAGGTGTAGCCGCCAGCTGTAAGCTGCCAGCTGTAGCTCTGTAAGCTGCCAGCTGTAGCTCTGTAAGCTGCCAGCTGTAGCTCTGTAAGCTGCCAGCTGTAGCTCTGTAAGCTGCCAGCTGTAGCTGTAGCTGTAGCTGTAGCTGTAAGCTGCCACGCCTCATATACCCGGGACCCGTCGGGAATCGAACCTCGATCCCTGGCGCAGGGAGCACTTAGCAGTGATCTCATCCCATGCGCTAGCTAGCTCACCTCCTGCCGGGATTCTGTTTTCAGCACGAAGTCGTGCAAGCTTACCCATGCATATTAACACGAATTAATAGCATCAGCATGCATATTGCATATGCATGCGCGAGTTGTTTACATGCATCGTGAACTCAACGGGAAGAACGACAATGCGAAGTTACCGAGACTGAAGCTGCACCGGTGCCAAGGTGGACATTTCATTTCAAAGTTACTTCAATTTACATATCATCTCTTCCCGACACCAATCGCCCCGCACCCACTTCGCCTTCCCCTACATCACCCTCTTGCCATCCTCCTCCGACACATTTCATCACTGCGGTACTCCTTCCTTCCGAGTGGGGGGGGGGGGGCGGTGCTGCGGCGTAACACAGTGGCAGAGCGGTCGGACCCACTATCGGGAGCACCCGCGTCGTACGACGCTGCAGAGCGGGGTGATTACCCCGCTGACCGTGTGGTCCTCGGGTGGCTCGGTGGCGGCTCGGTGGCCGGCCTCGCAGCTGGCCAGAGCTGCATTACAGCCGACCCTGTGATCTGTAATGGCCAGGTACGGGGCCCGCGCCCGCTATACAGGGCGCTGCAGACTTAAAGAGCGCGCGAGCAGCCACCACCTGGCCAGTACGCCGAAACGATTATTTATTACAGATCCGGGTCGCTTATTTGGGGAGATCGCCCTTCCCGAGGACATGGAGAACATGCAGGGAGGAGTCCCGGAATGCTTACAATTACCCAGTGGGGAATGCTGGCAACACATACAATTCCAAACCAAATTTCGCATTATTTATAANAGCATGCCAGGAGGCAAGGAAACGAACATCCACCACAACCATCTGAAGCCTATGAAGATGAGAGAACGAGACAAACCGGCGGATCAGCCAACCACGCGCGACCCACAAGAGAAGCAACCGGAAAACAAGACATACAAGAATCAGGACACAGGCATCATATCTAAGAACAGTACGCCACTCCCCAGTTTCGTGTGGACGCCCAGCGAGACGACCGCGGAAAAACTATCACAACCGGCTAACAGATATGTCATATGGGCGGGTATCCAGACCTCCAGTAAGATACCCTGATCAGTAGATATGTAATGGAGAATAAGTGGTATAAAATATTAAATTGATTTGTGCAGTTCATTGCATAAAAAGACGCTTGATATGTGATGCAGTGGGTAGAAATGTCCTTGTGCCCTCTTATCTCAAGGAAAAGTGTGCAACTTATGTTGAAATGTTGATATTGCGACGATGAACTGTGTGCACCGAAACACGCTGATGTTTTGTATTCTGATGTTAGCAGATATATGGACCCCATCGAGCAAGCTAAGGCACGAGACGGCGCTCCAGTCAGCCGAGCGACTCACCCAGCTGGAGGCTCGCCTCAACGACCACCAGAACACAGTGGAAGATCTGTAACTCCGGGGTGGAAGCACGGGAGAAGCAGACGGGCGCCATCCGACACGAGAAACCATCCCCAGACTGTAAACGCGATTGGTAAGACTCGATAAGGAGTGTGAGGGCTGACGAGGTAACGCTACTCGATTACCGATGGCGAAGACCATCGATTAAGGCCCTTAGCCGTGGTGTCAGCCCGGGAGCCGTCGATGTAGACGACCGTGTTTTTGTTTTCAATGTTATATATCAAATATTCTAATTGTTGTTTTCTGTGTTCTTGTTTGTCGTTTGGATTCGTTTGCGTGTGTTTAGTTTCGGGATAAGCAGAGGTCATCAATTTTATGTTGGGGGAGGTGTGTGAGGCGCGTGAGTGACAACTGTATGTACGGTGTCATTGCCACACCCCCTGCTGGGCGCGCCTCTGCAGGCGGCCGGATCTGCCTCCAGCTGGGCGCGCCCCTGCGACCGGCGGCGGTCGGGACGGAGCGAGAGCCCGGGGCGGCGGGCAGTAGTGACCTGGCGCTGGAGCTGAGCGGACGTGAGGACGTAATATACGGACACCAAGGAACACTGCCTCTCTACTCAACATATATATGAACATGTGAACTTCGGGAGGAGATTGTTTTTAATACACTGTTTGTTAAACACGACAGCAAGTTTCGCATTGATGATCTTCTTTTCTGTTGACTCGATCTGTTCGAATTATTCGCTTTTCCCGGCTCGTCGTATTCCGTTTTAATAAGTTCGCCGAAGGTCATCGTAAGTAAAAATAAAAAGGCACTGAGTATAAGGTTCATATTTTCACGTTTCATTGTCCATACCTAACAAACAATTTTCAGACTAGAACCTTGACTGGAACTAAACAGTTGCATTTTAAGGTCACCTCGTATTATGAACAATATGTCTTTTTCACACAGTGCAATGTTACATATAAGCATTTCGTCAATTCATTGTAATCATTTAATATACGCACTTTCTAAATAATTTCCACTAAAAAAGACCATTAGAGTACATTTGAAAAACACTTTCATAATCGAGACACAGGACTCTATTGAGACGGGCGCCAGTGGCGCCCCCAATCATACAGCGATAAGGACACACAGAGCTGACCCTGTGTGTTGGATGAGTGGGGTCCATGTCACGTATATACACCGCTTCTAGCGCTGCTAACTGTCTCCCGGCGGGCTTCCGTGGGCGAGTAATGGTGGTGTTGCAGTGAGTGTTGGTCTTTGTGAGTCGTTGCTGAGGTATTTTCCATGTGTTGCTGAGTGGTCATCCACTTGGTAAATGCATGGTCAATTCTACGGGATAGTGAAGGTTGTTGTCATGCCGATATAACCACTGTTTGGCAGAAGCGCACAAGTCTCCTGTAGTACATTTGAAGTGGTATATTAGTTGGTTTGTTTTAGGGAAGAGTGTTTGTTAAGTTGTTACGCAAGATCAGAGATGAAGTTTTGGGGCTTGATAGCAAGATGTTAGTTTTAGCTCATGTGTAAGGGTTTTTGCCACCCTACAGTTTCGTTGTATGATGTTGTAAGGCACCTTCTCGGTCTGCTTTGTATCCTGGTGCCATTGTGTTTCGGTATAGATGTTGGTGTACAGTTTTCAGGTTTTGGGTTTTGTTTGTAGAGTCTAGGTGTCGCGTTAGGGCTCCCTGAATTTGTTCATCAACGGTCGAAGCGCTGTAGCCGATACTGATGACCTAAATGCAACTGTTTAGTTCCAGTCAAGGTTCTAGTCTTGAAAATGTTGTTAGGTATGACAATGAAACGTTGAAAATATGAACTTATACTCAGTTGCTTTTTATTTTTACGATGACCTTCGGCGAAACTTTTAAAGAATACGACGAAGCCGGGCAAAAGGAATAATTCGACAGTCGAGTCACAGAAAAGAAGATCATCAATGCGAACTTGCTGTCCGTGGTTTAACAAAACAGTGTGTGTATATATATATTATATATATAATATATTATATATATAAATATAATATATATATATATATATATATATATAATGAATAATACCTATAATATATATATAATAATATATATAGATATATATATATATATATATATGCATGTTGGTCGACACAACCGCGTTTCTGGCATTAGCAAGTTTTTTCTGTAACTTTTCCAACGAGCGTACTATGGACATAGCTTTATCTGTTGCGTTAATCAAATCAGGTCCTCCGATACAGTCATATATGTCATAATTAGCGATGGTTTCGTTTTTATTCCAATAACATTATCAAGCTTCTATGAACTTAATTATACTAAGAAGCCAAGTAAATAAACAAGTTTAGAAGGCTTTTCGCAAAAAGCAATTCTGAAGTATTTTTCAGAAATTCACGCTAACGTTTTTTCGATGTCACCTTTGATACGGGAAATACATACATGTCATACACACAACACCATACATGGTGGCACATGGTGGTTTAGAAAATAAATATCAACGATATTTCTTCTCTCAACCACAATAAGTATGGGCACTGCACAGAGTAAATATCCCTAGGTAGTCGCGCTGAGTGTTGAGGGCGGGGTGCCTCTCGCGATCAGGAACCGCTTCAAGGATCTTTTGCCGCCTGACGTTTACTCTCAACGGCACTGATTCAGTGTTTTTCTTCCAGCAGTCTTTCCGTGTTATCTCTGTTGTGCAAGTCCTTTGTGTGACGCGCGGAAGGGGGGGGGGGGGTCCGTGCGGTGCATTGTGAGTCTCCTCGAGAGCGTTGTTCTGGTGCGGCCATATGGTAATCTGCCGGTTTGTATTCCGAAGTTTGCAATTATATTATATATATTATAGATATATATAGTATATATTTATATAATATATATATATATATATTTATATATATATATATATATATATTATATATATATAATCAATTTTAGAGGCAGCGTTGTACCGCGTATTGCATATGACATTGCCAGAAATAGCATATACTTTTTGCTGCCTCTGCAACTGGGAGGCTCAATGCAATTAAATCCGCTTTCCTCATCCAATCCCCCCCCCGTGGTCCCCCTGATTAAAGTTATCCAGGAAACGTTACATTCATTATGTGTGAAGGCTGAAAGACATGTAAACAAGCATACAATACACAAACAATAAATTTGAGCTGTATTTTTAACAAAAGCAAATTAATTCAATTAATTGATAATCTCATTTGTAAGCGAACAACGCAATGTCCGGTGATTGCTCGCAATCTGTTGACCGTGCCCTAACTTTGAACTTGATCTGTGCACAGTTAATTGTCAAATGTGGTTAGCGATCTGTTTTGATCATTGCCGGTGTGTTTTCTGATTGACGAAAAATACATGGAGGGTTTTGTTGAAATATCAATACGTTGTTTCCTAATGACGAACCGTTTCTACGAAAAGCGATTCATTTTACCCAATGCCAATCTGTTTTTGAGATTATTGAAAGTTTTGCTCAATGACGAATTGTAATAGAATGCCCATGAATAGTTTTGTCGAATAGTGAACATTGATGGTGAAACTGCAACAAGTGGTCCCTCTATATGCAGAGTGTTTAAAATAGCTGATTGGTCAAATGCGATTGCAAAAAGGTGTATTATACTGACCTCGGAGAATGGTATACTGACCTCAAAGGCTGGTATACTGACCTCGGGGGCTGGTATACTGACCTCAGAGGCTGGTATACTGACCTCGGGGGCTGGTATACTGACCGTCGGCGGCTGGATACGACCACTCAGAGGCCTGGTATATCTGTCTGACCTCTACGGGGGCTGGTATAAGCCACTGGATCCTCGGAAGTGCTCGCGTAGTACATCGTCGACTCTCGGGGACTGGTATACTGACCGTCAGAGTCCTGGTTATGATCTGCTCAGAGTCTGGTATACTGATACGTCCAGAGGCGTGGTATACTGGACCCTCAGAGGCTGGTATACTGACCTCAGAGGCTGGTATACTGACCTCTGGGGCTGGTATATTGACCACGGAGGCTGGTATACTGACCTCGGGGGCTGGTATACTGACCTCGGGGGCTGGTATACTGACCTCGGGGGCTGGTGTACTGACCTCGGGGGCTGGTATACTGACCTCGGAGGCTGGTGTACTGACCTCGGAGGCTGGTATAATGACCTTGGAGTCTGATATACTGACCTCGGAGGCTGGTGTACTGACCTCGGGGGCTGGTATACTGACCTAGGAGGATGGTATAATGACCTCGGAGGCAGGTGTACTGACCTCGGAGGCTGGTGTACTGACCTCGGAGGCTGGTGTACTGACCTTGGAGGCTGGTGTACAGACCTTGGAGGCTGGTATACTGACCTCGGAGGATGGTATAATGACCTCGGAGGCAGGTGTACTGACCTCAGAGGCTGGTGTACTGACCACGGAGTCTAGTGTACTGACCTCGGAGGCTGACGGCGCTGCTGGCGGAGGACACAGCTCGGTTGTTGTCGGGCCACAACACCTGGCTGATCGGCGTGTAGACGCTCCTCCGTCCACCAGCCGCCTCCTCCGTCAGCTGGTCGGCCGCCGGCGGCAGACACTCGCTCAGACTAATCTTCTGATGCAGGGGACGCCGACCTTCGCGGGACTCGAGCCAGTAGGTCTTCATCGAGCCTGACACGGGGAGGGAAACACAGTGAGCTGTTACACGGGACTGTAGCTAGTATAGTCTTCATCGAGCCTGACACGGGAGGAATCAAGTTGGTGGACGAATGACTCGGTTTATCTGGTGCTAATAGTTTGATGTGTCTCGGTTATTATATGGTTTTTATTTTGACGACACAAGTGGCAGCTCGGTAGGATCGAACGGGACTCAAGGCTAGTATACACCGGCCTTCATGCGAGCACCTGACACGTTTGGGAGGGAGACACAGTGAATTTGTTACATCACAGGGAACCCCTTTACTAGTAAGCTTATATCGTCTTTCATATCGAGCCTGACACGGGGAGACGAGACCCGTGATCTGTTAACACCAGGACTCGGCCAGTATAGTCTTTCATCGAGCCTGTACATTGGAACGATAGGGAGAGAAGACATCAGTGAGTTGTATTATCACGGGACACTCGATAGCAGTATAACTGTTCTTCCTTATCGAGCTGACACGGAGGGACGAGACAGCACATCAGTGAGCCTGTTACACAAGACTGGAGCACAGGTATAAGTCTTCATCGAGCCTGACATGGGGAGAGGAGACACAAGGGAGCTGTTTTACAACGGAACTGGGAGCTGTATAGTCTCATCGAGCCTAAACGGGGAGGCGAAGAACGTGAGCTTGTTTACAAACGGACTCGGACAGTATACGTCTTCATCGAGCACCTGACAACGGGAAGGGAGACAACCGTGAAATTGTTAACACGGACTCGGAAGCTAGTAATAAGTACCATCGAGCCATGAACGGGAGAGAGCCCACAGTGAGAACTGTTTAAACCGGGGACATCGAGCCAGTATAGTCCTTCATCGAGCCCTGAACACGGGGGAGGGCGAGACACGTGAATTGTTACAACAAGGACCTGGAGCTAGTAGTCTTTCATCGGACCTGACAATTACGGGGAGAGAAGACATCAGTGAGCTGTTTACACGGGATCGAGCCGCAGTATAGATCTTCAAATGAGCCTGACTGGGGAAGGGAGACAACAGTGAGCTGTTACACGGAATCGAGGCATGTATAAAGTCTTCATCGAGCCTGACACGGGGAGGGAGACCCAATGAGCGTGTTACACGGGACTGAGAGAGTATAGTCTTCATCGAACCTGACCACGGGGAGGGAAACACAGTGAGTAGGTTACACGGGACTAATGCAGAATAGTCTTACATGCGAGCCTGACACGGGGACGGAGACACAGTGAGTTGTTACACGGGACTGGAGCTAGTAAAGTCTTCATCAAGCCTGACAAGGGGAGGAAGACACAGTGAGCTGTTACACGGGACTGGAGCTAGTATAGTCTTCATCGATGCCTGCACACGGGAGAGAGACCCATCTTTGAGTTGTTAACGGGACTTGAGCTAGTAATAGGGTGCCTCATCGAGCCTGTACCGGAGGGAGGAGAAACAGTGAGTGTTACCGGACTCGGAGACGTATAGTTTTCATCGGAAGCTTGACACGGGGAGGGACACCACAGTGAGTGGTTTACACGGGACTGCAAGCCAGTAGGCTTCTTTATCAGCCTGTACACGGGAAGAGAGACACAGTGCAGTTTGTTAACACGGGACTCGAGCTAGTATAGTTTTCCAATCGGGCCTGACACGGGGAGGAAAAACAGTGAGCTCGTTACCACGGGACTGGTGAGCTAGTATAGTCTTCATCCGAGCCTGACACGGGGGAGAGGGAGACACAAGTGAGCTGTTAACAACGGGACTCGAGCTAGTATAAACGTCACTATAACATTCGAACTCTGACACGGGGAGGGAGACACAGCAGTGAGCTTGTGTTACAACCAGAGACTGGAGCTAGTATAGTCCTTCTCATCGACAACCCCTTTGACACGGGGAAGGGAGAAACATAGTGAGCTGTTACTACGGGACGCGAGCTAGTATATGGTTCTTCATCAGCCTGAGAGCACGGGGAAGGAAACCAGTGAAGTGGTGTGTAGCACGGGACTGACGAGCCAGTTAAGTCTTACATCGAACCTTGACACGGGGAGGGAGACACAGTGAGTTGTTACACAAGACTGGAGCTAGTATAGTCTTTATCGAGCCTGACACGAGGGAGGGAGACACAGTGAGCTGTTACACGGGACTCGAGCTAGTATAGTCTTCATCGAGCCTGACACGGGGAAGGAGAACACAGTGAATTGTTACACGGGACTGGAGCCAGTATAGTCTTCATCGAACCTGACACGGGGAGAGGAGACACAGTGAGTTGTTACACGGGACTGTCGAGCTAGTATAGTCTTCATCGAGCCTGACACGGGGAGGGAGACACAGTGAGCGGTTACACGGGACTGGAGCTAGTATAGTCTTCATCGAGCCTGACACGGGGAGGGAGACACAGTGAGCTGTTACACGGGACT
>VOPJ01010791.1:0-42252 GCA_014673585.1 Semibalanus balanoides
CTCAGCTGACTCCCGACCCGTTCCTCAGCTGACTCCCGACCCGTTCCTCAGCCGACTCCCGACCCGTTCCTCAGCTAACTCCCGAACCGTTCCTCAGCTGACTCCCGACCCGTTCCTCAGCTGACTCCCGACCCGTTCCTCAGCTGACTCCCGACCCGTGCCTCCGCTGACTCCCGACCCGTTCCTCAGCTGACTCCCGACCCGGGCCTCAGCTGACTCCCGACCCGTGCCTCAGTTGACTCACGGGACTGTCGCCTCCGACGGCGGCCGAGCAGGGCAGGAAGGCCGACTCTCCGACCTGGACGGTGACGTTCTCCAGAGCTCCGCCGAACTCTGCCGGGTCCGGTTGCGGAAGTGTTGACCCGTCCCAGGCCGTCGGCTGCTCGTCACCCAGCACACCGATCAGCAGCACTGCAACGACACACACACACACACACAGGCCGGTCTAGGGTCAGATCAGAGAGCAGGGCGGGGAGGGGTGGGGTGGGGCGGGGCGGAACGACGGGACGGGACGGGACGGAGCAGCTGGTCTCACTGGCACGTCCGACATCCCACATGCTTATTAGTGTGACCAGTGACCACTGACCACTGACCAAGACGGTTCCACCCCAGTTCACATTAGGTCGCGGTGTATCCCTCGCACGGGCGTCAGCTCCAGGCTGGCTGCCCGCTCCCGGACGCTCGTCGGCTGACTCCCTGTGACCTGTGACCAGTGACCAGTGACCAGTGACCAGTGACCAGTGACCAGTGACCAGTGACTCAGTGAACCAGTGACCAGTGACCAGTGACGCAGTGACCGCAGTGACCAGTGACCAGTGACCAGTGACCAGTGACAGTGACCTTGACCTGTGACCAGTGACCAGTGACCTGTGACTGGTGACCAGTGACCAGTGACCAGTGGACCATGTGACAGTGACCAGGACCAGTGACCAGTGAACTGTGACCCAGTGACCTGTGACCAGTGACCAGTGGCTACTGACTACTGGCTAGTGACCAGTGACCAGTGGCCAGTGGCTACTGGCTAGTAACCAGGGACCAGTGGCCAGCGACCAGCAGCCAGTGACCATTCCTCAGTCAGATGTGTTGCTATGTGTTGCTGTGTGTACGATGTTGATGTGTATGTGTTGCTGCGTAACCATATAGTATCGGCTTAATGCGCATTCTGTAGCTGATGATGTGCTTTATATGGTAGCTGCCATAGTAGCTATAGCTACTATGTAACTAACTTTACCTTCTGGGTATTAGCTTAGCTATATCTGATATTCTGATAATTTCATTTACCACGAGCAGTGATCTCATTTGCCCCACACCACCAGTAGAGGTCACTTGGCCGCTTGTACAGAACACGCCTATATTTGCTGCACTGTAATAAGCCTATTTGAAGAAGCCTGTTTGCTGCACCATAGTAGTCCGAGCGGCTGCTATATATCGCATTCTCAGCCTCATGAGAAGCTATTGCCTGCAGCAGAAGGGTGTTGATTATTTGATTGCCGTCGTCTCATTTCCTGGCGGAGCCGTAGGGACCGCTGTCACCGTGGCGCCAATGAATGGCCGCGGCCGCCGCCTATAATACAGAGCCAGATTCCGAGAATAACGCCCTGTCTGCTGATCTCTGCTCTCTCGGAGACGCGGCTCTGCTGATCTCCGCTCTCTCGGAGACGCGGCTCTGCTGATCTCCGCTCTCTCAGAGACGCGGCTCTGCTGATCTCCGCTCTCTCGGAGACGCGGCTCTGCTGATCTCCGCGCTCTCGGAGATGCGGCTCTGCTGATCTCCGCTCTCTCGGAGACGCGGCTCTG
Organism: Semibalanus balanoides; assembly: GCA_014673585.1. Classification (NCBI taxonomy): domain Eukaryota; kingdom Metazoa; phylum Arthropoda; class Thecostraca; order Balanomorpha; family Balanidae; genus Semibalanus; species Semibalanus balanoides. The sequence continues at coordinate 1,798 of VOPJ01010791.1, forward strand.
CTGATCTCCGCTCTCTCGGAGACGCGGCTCTGCTGATCTCCGTCTCTCGGAGACGCGGCTCTGCCCTGATCTCGCGCTCTCGAGACGCGCTCTGGCTGACTCCGCTCTCTCAGTGATGCGGCTCTTTCGGAGACGCGGTCTGCTGATCTTGCTCTCTCGGAGACGCGGCCTGCTGAGTCTCCGCTCTCTCGGAAAGCGCGGCTCTGCTGATCTTCCGCTTCTCTCGGAGACGCGGGCTCTGCTGTTCCGCTCTCTCGCGAAGATGCGGCTCTGCTGATCTTCGGCTCTCTCGGGAGACGCGGCTCTGTGATTCCGGCTCACTCTCAAGCGCGGTTGGCGATTCTGCTTCGGTAGGGCCGCGGGTGGGCTCCGTTCTCTGGACGCCGGCTCTGCTGTTTCCGCTCTCTCAGAGACGCGGCCTCTCTTCAAGAGATGGCGGCTCTGCTGATCTCAGCGCTCCTCTCAGGACGCGCCTGCTGACTCCGCTCTCTCGGGAGACGCGGCTCTGCTGATCTCCGCTCTCTCGGAGACGCGGCTCTGCTGATGTCCGCTCTCTCGGAGCGAGGCTCCTGCTGATCTCCGCTCTCTCACGAACCGGCTCTCTCGGAGAATGCGGCTCTGCTGATCTCCGCTCTCTCAGAGACGCGCTCTGCTGTCTCCGCTCTCTCGGAGACGCGGCTCTGCTTGATCTCCGCTCTTGCGGAGATGCGGCTCTGCTGTCTCCGCCTCTCAGTGACGCGGCCTGCTGATCTCCGCTCTCTCAGTGACGCAGTCTCTCGGAGACGCGGCCTCGCTGAATCTCCGCTCTCTCAGAGACGGGCGGCTCTGCTGATTCTCCGCTCTCGTCGGAGACCGCGGCTCTCTGATCTCCGCTCTCTCGAGACGCGGCTCTGCTGATCTCCGCTCTCTCGGAGACGCGGCTCTGCTGATCTCCGCTCTCTCAGAGACGCGGCTCTGCTGATCTCCGCTCTCTCGGAGACGCGGCTCTCTCGGAGACGCGGCTCTTCTGATCTCCGCTTTCTCGGAGACGCGGCTCTGCTGATCTCCGCTCTCTTGGAGACGCGGTCTGTGGCAGCATCTCGATAAACGAGTGTAATGCGTTTTGAGCATTTTGATTACGAGCGAGCGCAAAGCGCTCACTCGTCTTTCCGTGGTAAATGGGAAAAAGCTGAGATATGAGCAGCCCGACCCAATTCAGTCCGACCTGATCCGACCCACCCTGACCCGACCCGTGGCGACGCTTTTGAGAAGCTTATATCTCTGTAACCACAATTCCGATTGACAAGCGGTCTTCTTTGCTGAGCAGCTCCATCCAACCTTCCCTGTCTCAGACCAGTGCTGATGCCGACCCCTCAGCTCTACCACTTTCCCACAACTCAGGGGTGAGGTGACTCTGCACGTGCGCACGTGCACACCCCTATTCCATATCTCAGGAACGGCTGAGCCGATTGTGTTCAAATTTGGTGTCCGACTAGGGACGTCTCAGCCGCCACTTTCCCACAAGTCAGGGGTGGGTGCCTCTGCACGTGTGCATGTGTGCACCCTTTTCGTATCTCAGAAACTACTTTCCCTTTTTAGTTTAAATTCACCATACATTTCCTTCGCGCTCGCTCGTTCATCTCCAACTACGGCGCTTCACTGGTATAGATTGTTATAAGTTGAGCCGCAGGTGCGGCATGATATGATCTGTGACCCTATTTGTATGGGCAGTTTAAGCTGGTTTAAAACGGATGGCTTAAAACTGATTAGTTTGTTTCCGGCCTTGTAAGTGGGCATATCTCGCCAGCCTGCCAGGATTGTACGCCCCCTCTCGTACTCGTTATTTGCTGCCGTCTGCCGAAATATGCCCACTTACATGGCCGGAAACCACTCATTCGTTTTAAGTCATCCGTTTTACACCGGTTTAAACTGCCAATGGAAATAGGGTCAGTGTTTCAGACCTGCTACAAACAGCGGCGACCATCAGTAAGTTGCAACTGTGCAACAACAACACAACTTAGAAGAGAAAGTCCACTGTCTCCTGGATCGTACGGAACAGTTTTTCGCGTCGTCATTAATGCGAATACTAGATGAAGACATCAATGCGAATACTTCAAGCAAGTGTAAGCCAAAGACTGTTGGTGACCAATATGAAGCTAAGTGACCAGCCAATGACCAATTGACATGCTGTCAATGACATCAGCTGTTTAAGCAGATCAGAGTCAAACTTGTCCGACAAAGCAGTGCACTCCCGGCTCCGTAAGCTTCTTCTGCCATGTTGATCTGGGTACCTAGCGTTTTAATAATATGTCATCACTTCTGTAACAGCCGCGAGAAGAATTTAGACTAGGTGTCACATTACTTCTAGTCTAGACAATACACCTATTACATATACTGTTTACTTTAATAAGCAAAGCTGAAGATATATATTCCTTGGTAACTGTTTCTGAACTTCAGCGACTGGTTAATGCAAAATCATGTTGAGTAAATAAAGCATTTCAAGAAACCGTCTTTGCTGCCTCCGTGGAATGGCACTCTGGCATTCCCATGTTGTTTGATCAAGGAAACCACTGGATGCAGTCGCGCATTAACATAGTGACTGAAGCTCTGGTATGACGCAGCGGGCTCTGACAGCATTTTCCACAACACAAATATAAGCTACAGACACTTTATATCAGGAGCTAAAATTCATCTCAGCTGGGCCGCTGCAGGAATGACAAAACTGTCATGGGCGCAAATTGACCTTAGTTGTCGGCGCGCCCGAAAACCCCAATAAACAAACAAGACTGTTAGATTGCTGAGTGAGATTCACGCCGAGCAACTTTAATTCCATGGCAAAAGTACAAGGAGTGACGCCTAGCGGAGACACTGAGCGACATGGCGCCACATGGACAGAGTGAGAGAGTGTCCTTCCGTGGTGAGAGCTTCAGAAGACGTCCTACAGAGATGCTCTGCCAGAGTAAGAGTGCTGAATATTAGAGCAGACTGAGGATGACGCTTGGGTGGACCCAGAGCGAGAAGGGGGGGGGGGCAAGGGGCCTTGCCCCCAAACCGTCTGAAATTGGCGGAGAAGTTGACACCATTTCCTGATATAGAAGAAAATATCAGCCTCTTTTAACCCGCCGGGTAGGCCTCCGAGACAACATTCGCCATGGTGGGGGGGTCAAAATGCCCCCCGTCTACTCGAAACCGAAAATGAGATAGAAAGACGCAGAAAAAAACGTTTGAAAGCTCTCAACGTGTACAATTCGAAAGTTTACAAGAGACAATTTTTAGCTAAGGTCATATTGAGGTCACCAGAGGTATCAAAGGTCAAATTTCACAGTTTTTAGACTTCGCTCGAACAACCCCCGTATATCTCGTGAACTATGATAGCTAGGAACAAACGGAAAAGCAATCGAAGCCTAATTAAATTGCAATCGCACTAGTTTGTCCTCAAATTGAGCTCAGATCCAATAGTTTAGGCTCCAGAGGTTCATCGATAGTCAAAATGCAGTTTTTGGGTATATTTTGTTTTCCTTAATAACTTTTCATCTAATAAGATAGAGAAATGACTTTAACACCATCGTGTTGTCTCGACAAGGCGCTTCGAAACATAAACATGGTGAAACCTTTCAAGGTCAATTACAAAATTTGACCTCAGGTCAAGGTCATTTGGTGACCTGGGTAGGTCCATATTGGCATATGGGTCGATGAGGCTCAAGACGAGACAACACAGTGGTGTCAACCGAATCGTCTTTTATCTCTTTTATATTAAAAGTTATTAGCAAATCATTGCTGATGACCTCAGATGACCTCAAATGACCTTGTAAGAGAATCAATGAGCAACAACTGCACCTTGATCATCCAGAACGAGCCCAAAAAAAAACTGATTCTGAAAGATTTAGCTGATCAGTCGTATATTTTTTCTTAAATTGGAAGCATTGTTGTATTTTCCATTCACTTATAATGGGAGGTCAGAACCATGACTTGACCTTAAGGTCACCGATACAAAAAAATTCCAAGATAAACAAGTTGTAGGTATTATCATCTATGATCCTGCAAGTTTCAAAATCTTCGAACAAAAACTGTGCTTTGGCAGGATCACAAACATTTTGGAAGGCAGGGTCACTTAAAGTGACCTGATGACCTGACCTCGGTTGAACCCTGAAGTATTTTTTTTTGTCAAAGTGTGGGAAATTGATTGTTCAAACGCTTATGCAATTTGGCATTGGCCTGCGCGCGCCGTTTTTCCCGCCATTTCCTGGAAAACTCAGGGGGTCAAAATGACCCCCACCAGGGCGAGGGTTAATATTAAATGTTAGTTTTTAATCAACTATCAATGCAGAAGCAAACGAAATCCGATGAGTTTTCGAAAATGTGTGATTTTTAGGGGATTCCCCCCTGCAACTGTAACAGATTCCTTTTTTTTGCCACAAAATGTATAACTTCAAGAAATTGTAAATATACAAACTCCTACCAACTGAGCCACCGCATCTAGAAAAGCGGTGTGTGAGCTCAGAAAGGCACCAAATTCCTGTGCCGGCGGAAACACCCGGTCTCTCCGGGAGGGACCAAAAAATAGCCCCATCAAATCCGCACCGGGCAGAATATTCGAACGTCGTGTGAAGTAACGACTATTTAACAAGAAAAACCGTTGGGTGCGTGTCCGCCAAAAACACCGATCAAAAAACAGCAAGCAAGGAATAACGACATTACCGCATATTGCACCTGGAAAACATAGCAATAGAGCCGGTCGCAACAAAACAACTGTCATGAAACAGGATCTGATCTAAATTCTCGCGAGATCGTAAAGAAAGCATTTTAACGAGAGCTACGGTTTTTTTTCCCTTAGATCCGGTCAGGGGCGTTACTATAGCAACGTATCCAGGCAAGACATTTCGTCAGAATTCTCAGGAACTGCCTTCCGCGGAAAGAAGCTGGAATATGGGCGGCAGCTATGAGCAAAAATATGCCCTGATTATCGGAGTAGAAAAACATAGTTCTAGAAAGATCCTAGTCTAAACCAAAGGAGAAGACGGAAAACAATATGGGCGTTGACCGATAAACGAAGATTTCTTCCCAGTGACCAGGAAGTACAGAAGACTAAGCTATAAAAAGCTACGCCCACTGGAAAAACGGGAGAGTGGAAGCAGATCATGAGGAAGCGGGGTGGACGGAGCGAAGCGGAGGGCTGGAGTTTCGACTGCGGCACCGTGCAACAAAATTCGGTTTTACAAAGTAGGATACCATGCATGGTGAACACTGGTCTGCTGTTCCTAAAAATCCTCCTCCCAATTTATTACCCATCTCTTCAGGACGTGAGCCTAGGCCATACCAGATGTGAATTCCTGTAAAGGTTCACTCTGGGGTGGGTTGGGATGTATCGGGAAATAATGAGTGGTCCGTATCTGTCAATAATGGGGGGGGTTCATTATCTGTTAATACCATGGCATCAACATAGCGGGGAGACTAGCGACGCAGGTTTTTGTCTACCTGTACCCCTGCAAAATTGCGCTGAAGGTGTGTTCCACCTCATCCTCCAATGCTGGGGGTATATCGTATTGAATGATGTTTCTTCTGGTATGAAAATTGTCGAGATCTGAGGTGGATTCTGTCCAGAGGTCACATGTGGCTCTGGGGACTCACCGTCCCGTCATTAGTACTGTTGAATGGACTGTACACAAGATCTGCAATGCTCAAAGTACATGAAAATTGTATTAAAAAAACGCGTACATGGAACTTAATAAATTTAAGAACGCAGGAGCAAACTCTGTGGGATAGAGGAAAGAAAGAGAGAAAGACAGCCAGGGAGGACATGTTTAAATCATCTCATGCAAACACTTAATATGTAATGTATAAATATTTCATAGTTTGATTACAAATAGTTCATAGAGCACGTTCACTACTGCTATTTTATACAGAGGACGTAAACATATGCAGAGGTCACTAATGGGCATCTCATCCTGTGGCCAGGAGAAGGTCAGCCGTCGGGATTTCCGGGTTCAGCTGGGGTAAAATCCGGGTCGGCAACCGCCCTCGCTATAAAAATAGACTCTGGCGCACGGACGATGGTCTGATACATAGGCGGTCCCGAATATAGCCCACAGGGGAGGCGTCCAGGTGACAGCTGGTCCTCAGAAATAAGAAGGCTTCGTTTTACTATAATTCTCGGGTGAGATGATTTTCGACATCCCTAGACCCTTGATAGTCTGTAAATTATCCAGATAGCGGACCGAGGCGATAAAAAATCCGGTTCATAAACAGATCATTTATTAACTTAATATATCTGGATGCATTCAGGAAAACCAATAAACGAGCCACCGCCAAACAATAATTGCAGTTTTAGATGACTTTTAAAGATTACTTAAACAGGGCGTTAGTTATTCTAGTCAAAAGCAGTAGTCCAAGTAACGTTTTACGAAGTGGGCCGTACAATAGATTGCCGCAGTTTACTCGAGCTCAAACGTCTAATGAAGCATTTTTATTCCTATATCCTTTATCCCGTAATAAGTTAGATATAAATTCTTGCATTCTTAAAATACAATTATATTCATTTAAACGAGACGTAGCCTGTGTATTTAAGTAAGCAAAGTCATGTACCTTTCGTAAATACCAGAAGCATCCAAGATTCTTTAAACGCACGTATTGACTTGACAACATATATCTAGATACAACATTTTGCTGGATATAGCTTAAATAGTGGCTTGATATAGAGTACAGGAATAAACATATAAATTATCAGGTGCTTAAACCGGTTTGGATATCTATTTGGTAAATTAGTAGGGCAGACTTTTGAAAATTGCTATCTATATCAGAAAGAAACTTGAACGCGGGATTTGTAGCAAGGCCACATCGAACTGTGAGTTTGAGTACTCATACTTAGCAGGCCAATGGAGGATTGCATGCTAGCGCACTCAAATGCCTTTAGGCGTACAGACGTACGCACAGACGCACAGACGCACAGACGCACAGGCGCACAGGCGCACAGACGCACAGACGCACAGACGCACAGACGCACAGACGCACAGGCGCACAGGCGCACAGGCGCACAGGCGCACAGGCGCACAGGCGCACAGGCGCACAGGCGCACAGGCGCACAGGCGCACAGGCGGACAGGCGGACAGGCGGACAGGCGGACAGGCGGACAGGCGGACAGGCGCACAGGGCGCACAGGGCGCACAGGGCGCACAGGACGCACAGGGCGCACAGGGCGTACAGGGCGCACAGGCGCGCACAGCGCACAGGGCCCGCACAGGCGCACAGGCGCACATGCGCACAGGCGCACCAGGACGCCACAGGGCGCACAGGCGCACAGGCGCACAGGCGCACAGCGCACAGGCGCACAGGGCGCACAGGCGCACAGGCGCACAGGCGCACAGGCGCACAGCGCACAGGGCGCACAGGCGCACAGGCGCACAGGCGCACAGGCGGACAGGCGGACAGGCGGACAGGCGGACAGGCGGACTGGCGGACAGGCGGACAGGCGGACAGGCGCACAGGCGCACAGGCGCACAGGCGCACCAGGCGCACAGGCGCACAGGCGCACAGGCGCACAGGCGCACAGGCGCACAGGCGCACAGGCGCACAGGCGCACAGGCGCACAGGGCGCACAGGCGCCAGGCGCACAGGCGCACAGGGCGCACAGGCGCACAGGCGCACAGGCGCACAAGGCGGCACAGGCCGCACAGGCGCACAGGCGCACAGGCGCACAGGGCACAGGCGCACAGGGCGCACAGGGCGCACAGGGCGCACAGGGCGCACAGGGCGCACAGGGCGCACAGGCGCACAGGCGCACAGGCGCACAGGCGCACAGGCGCACAGGCGCACAGGCGCACAGGCGCACAGGGGCACAGGCGCACAGGCGCACAGGCGCACAGGCGCACAGGCGCACAGGCGCACAGGCGCACAGGCGCACAGCGCGCACAGGGCGCACAGGCGCACAGGCGCACAGGCGGCACAGAGCGCACAGGCGCACAGGGCGCACAGGCGGCACAGGCGCACAGGCGCACAGGCGTACCAATTAAGATTGCCTATATAAACGGACTGACAGTCAGCAAGATGGCAGAAAGGTTTACAAAATAGATAGGACAGTGGGGTATCACGAGCACACACGGAGAAGTTGTAGTGGGCTTGCACGGGGAAAGTGTAGTGGACAGGGACATCACGAGCCACACACGGGATAAGTGTAGTGGGCTGCAACGGGAGAAGTGTAGTGGACAGGGACATTCAAAACGAGCACTCACGGATAAGTGTAGTGGGCTGCACGGGAGACAGCTGTAAGTGGAAGGACATCACGAGCACACACGGGATAAGTGTAGTGGGCTGCACGGGATTAAGTTGTAGTGGACAGGGACATCACGAAAGCACACACGGGTAAGTGTAGTGGGCTGCACGGGAAGACGGTGTAGTGGACAGGACATCACGAGCACCCACACGGGATAAGTGTAGTGGCGCTGCACAGGAGAAGTGTAGTGGACAGTGGACATTTCACGAGCACCACAACGGTAGAAGTGTTAGTGGGCTGCACGGAGAAGTGTAGTGGACAGGGACATCACGAGGCACACACGGATAAGTGTAGTGGGCTGCCACGGGAGAAGTTGTAGTGGACAGGGACATCCACGACACACCACGGGGAGAAGTGTAGTTGGGGCTGCACGTGTGAAGTGTAGTGGACAGGGACTCACGAGCACACACGGGGGAAGTGTAGTGGGCTGGCACGGATGACAGTGTAGTGGAAGGGGACATTCACGAGCACACACGGGTTAAGTGTAGTGGGCTGCACAGGAGAAGTGTAGTGTACAGGCGACATCACGAGCACACACGGGAGAAGTGTAGTGGAAAAGGGACATCACAAGCACACACGGGAGAAGTGTAGTGGGCTGCACGGGAGAAGTGTAGTGGACAATTGGGGGGGGGGGGTCACGAGTTTGCACGGGAGAATTGTAGTGGACGGGGGCTGTCATGAGGGATAACAGGAAAGGTACAAGGGACAGGAATTATCAAGAGCAAAATCTCCCTCGGTATTTACAAGACATGGACCAACAGGAGATATGAACAGGAGGCAAAGACGATACGTGACCGCGCCCTTGTGCGTAGAAACGCCTGTCGACGTGGTCAGGCTGCACGAAAGGATTAGTGGGTGGTGGTTAGCCTCGGAATTAATAAAGGGTCGATCTCTGGGCATGGAAAATGCAGGTATGGAAGATTTAAAATAAATCTGGATTCCAAAGCTTAGGAATGGAAAATCACATATATCAAGCTTCGATTTAAATTGAGAAATTAGGTTTGACTTAATTATGAACCAGCCTTGCCAGGCCTGCGGTTTCCCGGTATAAACATACACGCACCACTGGGGGGATAGGAAAAGGGAAAGGGGTCAGTTAGTTAATCCACAATCCCCGCTGACGCCAATTGAAGTGCCCCATCTTTAGTATGCATTGAGATCCGATGATTGATGAATGTGAAAGAAGGTCTCTGAGTGGAACGATGTATAAATGTTGTTAGTTCCCAGTGGGAGATGGACTCAGCATTGGTGTTACATGGGCAAATGCAAAATAGGCATGAAGGCTCACGAAACTCATGTGATGGGATTGCAAGGGATCGAAATCCATTGGGACCAGGAAGGGCAGGGATGGACCCATGGGGGTCATTTTTAGTTGAGACCAAGGGATACCCTTTGCGGCTCACGAATGAAGAGAAAGATCCATTTAAGATATCCAAAATTTGAATACCAAACTAACCTTACCACCCATGCCCTAGTAGTGCAGTGACCTATGTTGTTCACCGATGATTAAACTGCCTCCAAACGAAATTATGTCTGTACGGGTCCAAAGTCGAATCTGCCTCGCCGGCAGAAGCTCGTCGAAAACCCCCGTTACACAACCACCCGTTCTAGATTCACCTATGGGATGACGAAAGCCAATGCTACTAAATTGTGAAAGGGAACACTGACGACGCGCTGACGACACAGCTGACCATGACATATCACAGTCAGCTGTAGATAAAAGCGGACCAATCTGTCATAAACCTCGCGCAGCAGCGGGTGTCATCCCAGTAAAGTTATCGGAAACATATCCGGTGGTTTGTGAGGGCGGCTTATTTGACAGGTCACATTTATCAGCCGCATTCGCTCTCTGACGGTGTGACTGACGGTGGGACTGACGGTGGGACTGACGGTGGGACTGATGGGTGGGACTGATGGTGGGACTGACGGTGGGACTGACGGTGGGACTGACGGTGGGACTGACGGTGGGACTGACGGTGGACTGATGGTGGACTGACGGTGGGACTGAGGGTGGGACTGACGGTGGGACTGATGGTGGGACTTGAGCGGTGTCATTATTCGCATTAAGACAGATGGGCGCGGCGAGCGGCGGGGATCGGCTGACTGGGGTGGACTGATCCGCGATGTGGCGTGTGTCCTGGACCTACCGTGGTGGACTGACAGTTCTGACTCGAGATGATGACTCGGCTGGTGGGACTGCATGTGAAGTGGGGACTGACGGTGGGACTGAGGGTGCGACTGACGATGGGGACTGACGGTGGGACATGATGGTCGGGACTTGACCGGTCGCCCATCTTGGAAGCTGACGGTGGGACTGACTGGTGGGACTGGACGCAGGGTTGCCATAGATGGGTGACTGCATGCGGCTGGACTGACGGTGTGGCGGACTGAGCGGTGGGACTGCGGTGGGACTGAGGTGGGACTGATGGTGGACTGGACGTGGGACTGACTGACGGTGGGACTGACGGTGGGACTGACGGTGGGACTGACGGTGGGACTGACGGTGGGACTGGTGGTGGGACTGATGGTGGGACTGACGGTGTGACTGACGGTGGGACTGACGTTGGGATGATCTCGGGGATGGAGGGCCAGGGTCGGCCGCTGAGCAGCCCCGTGTGACGGAAAAACGCCAGGTCAGCCGCCAAGCTTCGACCGGAGATTATCGGCGCTCCCATCGCGGCCCCCACGGGTCGTTAAATCCGCCCGCTGCGATGAAAAGTGGAGGAAATCCCATCTCGGCTCGTCGTTAGCGTGAACGCCCTTCAAAGGACGACACTTTCCAGCGCCGTGCTGGCGCGGCACACATGTTGCCAACTAGTTAAACTTCAGCACAGATAATCCAAAGCCCAAGGCGTTGAAAACGCCTGCGTAAAATATTGATCCCGATCGAATGTGATTTAACATGACACGGGCGCCAGAAACTTCCGAAAGTTAAGGGGAGGGCAAATGCCCCCCAGTGAGAATCAATTCTTTACATGCAACGCCCATACACATAACGAAAAAATTTGAAAACTCCCTGCCCCCTGGTTCCTGCGTCCATGAACATGGTCACTGGGGAGGGACACGACTTAAACATCGTTTGTGTTTTTCTCACTTAACTTCTTTGTTTATCAACCGATTTTAAAAGTGCAGGTGTTACCATGTCCAAAATTAAATCACAAGTAAAATACTTCTATCGGAAATGCCCTTGAACAAAAAATATGCGTGTTTGGGCTGGCAAAGCCGACCCTTCGCCTACTAATGCAATAAACGGCATACTGCTGACTGCTCAATGAAGGTACACACTCGATATTATGTTTGCCTTTATTTACACGATTATTTGATTTGGAGTATCAATCAGCATAGTTACAACATAGGCAATAGTTTTATTTGGATGACTTTTTACATTGAATAATTAATACATTAGCCCAGGGCCATGCGATTCAAACATAAAGGTATTTGTTATACACCACACCTTTCTACCTGGAATAATTGGTTGCTAGAACTATCGCAGGCGCCGAAATCTGAGGTGTACTCTCTTCGATACATGATTCTCAGAAACCCGGCAGGACACGTCAAAAGTTATACAAACATCAAGCCTGGCAGGCAGGACACGTTAACACGCGCACTGGAGGGGGGGGGCACTTTTGTGCCCCCCCAAAATGTTTGTCGTGAATATCTCAAAAACGAAGCGGCGCAGGGCGGTAATGTTTGAGCGACATTTACGGCAACACAATAGCGGATCGTTTGACGTAAAAAATCGAAATCGGTCGGCAAATTTTTGAGTTATATGGATTTAAATTCCAAAATGGCGGCCAGAATCGAGGTCGGCGAAGCGATGCCTTCGGAACAAACAGTCAGATCGGGACGATTTAAACGCCATATGGTAGCCAGTGTCGATCCTCATCCCCAAACGGAACTTAAGACACATTGCAGTTGACTGTGACGTCACAGAGGTCAAATCCTCAAAAAGGTGACATTTGGTCCGATTTGACCTTCATGACCTCGTTTGACCTTTAAGATATTGACCTAAGGTCACCAAAATTTAAGAGAATGTAGATAATCACAACACTAACTTTAACCTATAAGTTTGAACGTTCTAGCTAGCATAAACTTTCGGAGATATCACGGGGGGCACTAAAGTGCCCCCCCCCCCACTCCAGTGCGTGTTAGTAACATACCCCTCTCCAGTGCGTGTGTTAAAGGTATAGAAGCCCGGCAGGACACCTGCAAAGTTTTGCCGTTGAGAAGGGGTTTGTTGAGATCATCCATTCAGGAATGAGTCAGCATAAGTATCGTGACCTAGACAAACTGTGCGACCAACACAACGAACGGCTGCGGAGCACCATCAGTCTTCTCTTGTTCCCGCCCTTGTTTGGTCCTCTCTTGTTTCCGCCCTTATTCGGTGCTCTGGCCTTGTGCTGGCATTTCGCCGGAGAAAACACTCAACGTCTCCAAAAGACTCCATTGTACTGCGTGTGATCTCGAGCGGAAGTGAATGACCAAAGTATGGTATGAGTTGGCCGGTTCACTGGCCGCCAGACATAGTACAAACGGAACTCTTTTAAACTTCGCTCATAAAACTGGGAGTACCACTGAGGTGCAGGTCTCGAGGAAGGAATCTTGCTGTCGAGACCCGTCAGCCGCAGCCAGCCCGGAGCTTCGATCAGTAAACAGTGACGGCAGGGAGCGTCCATCGGCTGCTGTGGGCGAGCTGAGGCCGGTGTGGCACGCTTCCCTCTCATCGTAAACAGTGACGGGAGGGAGCGTCCATCGGCTGCTGTGGGCGAGCTGACGCCGGTGTGGCACGCTTCTCTCTCATCGCGGCGGCCTCTGCCGCGTGTCATCGGACGCAGCGCACAACAGCGCCTGGTATTGCCAATTTGCCAATGCGTGTTATGTGGTGCATTCGCTGCCATAATTATCAGGAACTTGGCACCGACGTCATTGGCTGTGGCTTGACACGTGCGATATCTGCATATGCAATTATTACGAGCCCGTAATGGTGTATTTGTACCAGAGTACCACTTGATATGCCGAATGACACTGTGTTCTATGGCATATTTCAGCTATAACACGACAGCCAGCACATCTAATCTGTGCTTGAGAGTCATATTATATGCATGAAAACGTGCATTACATTTGAAAAGAACTCGCTAACTGACCTTACGGCCGTCTCTGCTGTGTCCTGTTTTAGTGTCCTGTCAAACATACCTTGAACTTTGAAGACGCTGGCTGTGTTAATTTGTGTGCGATATAGAAGGTTTGACAAATAATACTGTTGGTGCGCCGGCCAGGGCACACTAGGGATAGAATACACACTGAGTAATTCAAATGTGTCGTACAATCCCGCCCTCTCCATCTTTTGGACTACACACAACTGGCGGCAGACAGACAGAAACGTGGCCGTCAGAGATGTGTGCGTGTGCGTGTGCGTGTGCGTGTGCGTGTGCGTGTGCGTGTGCGTGTGCGTGTGCGTGTGCGTGTGCGTGTGGTGCGTGTGCGTGTGCGTGTGTGCGCGTAGTTTGTGCGCGTGTGTTTGCCGCGTGCGTTTGCGCGTGCGCATGTGCCGATTGAAGACGGGCTAGGCTCGACCGTCCAGCTGACTTCTGTTGGCCGGATGGTATTTGGTGCCGCCTTCGGGGACCAGCCCACCGTCCCCTGTCTTACTGTCAATCCAATTTTACCACTGCCGTCAGCCGCCTACAGACTTGGAAAGCAGCCTACAGACTTGGATAGCAGCCAGTAGACTCAGGCCGGGCGGCCACGCAGCGCAGCGCACGCCTCGCCCGACAACGCAGCAGTGGCTGGTAAATAACGTTACCGTGGTAAATAGGGGAAGTACGCAGGCCTCCCGGGGTAACAACAAACGTTTTCTTAGCTCAACATTTGCCAGCGACGGAAATCAGTACTCAATATGACGTCGTAGATACAGTAAGAAACAGCGGCAGTTAATCTGATATAGATTACCAGGGGTAATGAAGAAGCAATGTATCATCAAACTTAAAGGGAATATAGCACCTTGGGAAAAGTATGTAGAATGATGGAGAAGAATGCCCTGATTACGGTCCTAGGCACTTCATTTTTGCGAAAAAGTCAGATTTGTTGTAAATTTCACAAATGACGTAATATGTTTACATGTGACGTCACACCAAATCTTGCGGTCACCAAAGCGAGTTGTGACGTACAACGCAAGGAGGCAATCGAACAGGGAAACTTTGCGCCCGCGCAGTGGGACAGTTGCTGTGCGGCACGCAACGATTTGGGTGGACCGGTACGTGAAACGCGCTGCTGGGTCGACCGGCGCTCGCTCGGCCGGGATAGGGAGTGGGGGCGGTCATGCGTGAACCACTAGAGTGTGCCGAGCGCCTAGAAGACCGTCGGTGGGTCGGGGACGCAGGTAACTGAAATACTGGGCGGAGGTTCAAAGCGAGAGTGTTGTTGTTGGCAATCACAGTGGGTCACTACTGATGACGTTAATGCGAAACGTCACGGGATTTGTTTTGACGTTGAATATGGTCATATTGGCCAAGATTTGTTGAGTTGAAACTCAGCACTAGTGTTTGGGGGCAAGATTTCGGATATTTGGGGGTTTTAAGCACACCCGACAATCTTGCTATCTCAGTTAAAAACTAATGTTAAAGGTGCTATATTCCCTTTAATATTATAAAAAAATGTGTCGTATATTTTATTTTGGTTAGGTATAAATATTCAAGCTATCAAGGTTTACGGGGTGAAGTTTTCCATTTAAAACATGCTTACATAGCTTACACTAGTGCTAACCCGTCCGCTCCGCTAGCTCGACGATCTACATTTACAGACTACATTTTTTACATTTCCCGTCAAAGGACTGTGTAGCGCCACCTTTCATATTTTCTAGCTGCGCCACCTATCAACGCCACGTCATATTTGCTTGCTGCGCCACCTGGCGTATTCGATGCACTTGTAGTTAAAGTTGCGCTTAACAGATGGCGTATAAGATAAAATAAAAATCGTGTTATTTCTATAAACACAGACATTGTCTTAACTTGTATGAAGACAGTTTGATGTCTTTAAATGAGGGGAACATTAATACACACGTAGATGTCGTCATGCGATCTGCAAAATTAATTTTGTAGCTAACATTGTATGCTAATGTGTCATACCTACGTAACATTTTGAATATAAAAAATATGAAAAAAATATGCGTACGGACATCAGGCAGACATACATATTTTTAATTTATAGTATATCAGATATTGGACGTATAGGTACACTCAGTTTGAGCAAAACTAGCAGCATATCACCTCCTCAGGAAACGACAGAGTCATGTCTAGTTACTGTCTGCACTCACCGGATGATAAGCACAGGGACGTCGCCAATCTTCGAGCACGGCAGGTAACTTCCGACCCCATCGCACCTGAAAACAGACGAGCAATCAGCCGCTGACACATCCGTGTCCATTATGCATTTATCATTTCAGCCAAATTTGCAACATGAACGTGCTGCCGACTGGAGCGGATAATGTTGGCCTTAGTCATGAACATATCACGTGATACTGATTTCCAAGGGGCTAAGGTGTCGGGCACCATCGCATTGAGTTACTAAAAACCACGCAACCCTGCCGGCAATACTGCTGTTTTCACAATGCACGAAGATCAACCTTCTGTGAGTTGCACGTCGGCCGGCTGCTTGTTCTGTCAGCGATCGACTGTCCTGTCTCGTGTCAGTCTCACCTCTCTTCAGGCGCCTCCGGGCGTAGTGTGCATTGCACATTGAGCGGTAGGGGGGGGGGTGTCGGCGTGTCGGCACGGTTACAGCGCTGACCCACTAGCGGCCATTATTTAGCGCCGTACTCGCGCCTATTGACACGGCTAATTAGCGGGTGCTGCCACGGGGGTGCACAATCGATGGCCGCCCCTGACCGGCGCTGACAGCCGGAGGCAGCGACCGGCTGATTACACAGGTGTGCAGCGCAGCGGCACCGCCCGCTCCGGCTGGAGGGTGAGCTGGCTCTACTGCAGCTGACCTTTGTACTGCAGGTAAGAGGTGGCCGCCCGCTCCGGCTGGAGGGTGAGCTGGCTCTACTGTAGCTGACCTTTGTACTGGGTAAGAGGTGAAGTGTGTCGACCCTGCTGTTCTGGGTCCGAGTCTCAGCGTGTTGGTTCTGATAGAGCCCGAGTCACCCGTGAAATCATCTGGATCGTTTACACTATCACAAAGTGTGAATAGCGCAGATTTGCTCTGAACTGGAATACCTCAGCTGTCGTTGATCCAGTGGTCGATAGCCTTTGGCTCGTACTGACGTGTGGCAACGAGGTGGTGACACCGCGCTAAATCTGTCCTCAATACGTCACCTCATTCAGCCAGAGACCTGCACTTCTCTCAGGTGAAGCCGGTGATACTCGGGTCTGACACAGCAAAGTCTGATGCAAGCCGACCGCCTTCGGGATGTAAATTTAGCCCGCTCTGCCCGCTGCAGGTCTCGGCAGTCGAACGTGTTGGACGGCATGACGTGTGAAGAATAGATGCTGACAGCCACCACCAAAGGGACCACCGACGATTTATATTCCACGATCCGTTGTTGAGGTAGAGCGATCCAATGTTGCGAGGTGTTGAGATGAAAATATGTTCCGTCGTCACCAGACATGTGCCTGCAGAGCCGGGATTCAGCTGAGATCCGGATATCTTTGTCCTGTGACCTTTGTCCTGGGATCCACATGGGACTCAAGATACAGATACACAAAGCCGAGGGATCCACAAATATCCAAAATTCTGATATAACTTATGCCGATGGATCCACTGGGATCCCAGATCCGACTTCGGAATCCAGGCACGCTGGTAGGTGCCTACTTCAAGCTGCTAATTCTACCTATGATATGGGAGAAACCATTACAACACATTTGTTTGCTAATACGTCAACGTAATTTATAGGTAATAATTATTTGCGTAGTACATACATATTACATACGCACAATGAAGACGGTTCTTGTTGTGTCGGTCTTGAGCTTCTTCAAGATCTGATCTGAGCCCCGTTTAGATATGAGATCAACTGAGGTCCCAGATCCTGACGAATTTTACGCCGATGGATCCAGGATTCCAGATCTTCATGCATGGTACGATGAGGGATCCACTAGGATCCAAGATCTTTATGCTTTTTATGCCGATGAATCCACTGGGATCCCAGATACAACTTTGGGATCCAGGCACTAGTCTGGTCGCCACTGGTAGTTGAAAAGTCGTGTGACTGGTAAAATATTAATAAAAGTGCGATTCGCACTAAGCAGTGAGACGTGGAGGCTGAGTGAGCCGTGAACAGGCCACCCGAGGTTATAAGGCAGCCGGAGGCCAATTCGAATCTCGCGGCGATAATGGCAGACCAGTCTATAGTTAATCTACATGCCGAGTGCTCGACTGGCGTTCCGATCGCGCTAATAATGGACAAGTAGGTCTTGGACAATACTGTTTGATCAATAATCAATAAGGCATAAATGTGTGCGGATCTACTCGGAAATCAGTGTTGGTTTAAAAATGAGATGGCTATTCCCCGGCGCAGTAGATTACGCCTGCCCGTCGCATGTCAATCCTGTACGCTTCATAGTATGGTGACAGCTTTCATATCCACTGTAAGTTATATGACCGAGTCCGCTTGTCCATGCATAGATAAGGGTGATAGCTATTCAGAGTCAACGTCTGACTGCTGGTGTCCGCTGTGTGGGCCGCCATCGCGCCGGTTTGCCCTGCTGGTCGATTCACGATTGGCTGTGTTTCCGAGTCAGTCAAAAGGGCAGCACATTCACGGTAGGAGGACACTACCTGACTGACATTTACTCAATGTCGCAAATAGTCAACCTTTTGCAATTCAATGCACATTCAAAAATGATGTATCATATCGCATCCATTATGTTTATATCTTAAAAGTTCATATTTGATTCGTAGGTCAAAATAGCCAAGCCAAGCCCTGTGAGCCGTAAGGCCCAGGGATCTCCACAGTGCTTATATTGGCTCCCTATTCAATGCAATGTTTCACCTTTCTGAAAGTTGTCAAATGTACGCCAATTGTAGTAAAGATATGAAGTACGCGCTGCTGAAAACGATGGTGATATTTGTTTCTAGAAAAGTAGCTTAACTTTATACAAAATTAAGCTTTTTAAATCTGGGACAATGACGTCATTAATGAGCTATATAGAGCTATGGATAATAAGCACAATCTTTGTATACAATTCTTGCGCACTTGAATACATGCAAGTCTTTTGTTATCGTAATAGCGCCAGATGATCCAGTCAAGGTTCGAAGAATACAAGTCGTGACTTGAATGTAGCCGCAGCCTCTAATTGGCTGACAGCCACTTCCAGCATCTTCAAGGTTATTGGTCCGGGGAGAAGAACGCGTTTTTACCCTCGGATCAATAACCTTGAAGTGCTTAAAGTGGCTGTCAGCCAATTACAGGTTGAATTTTCATGGACCCCTTTTTCAAAATCCAAATTTAGTTGCTTAAAAACTGTGAGTTTGGGAAAAAGTTTTGGTAAGTTATACTTTCAATAATATCAGTTTAAAACCAATACAAAGGTGAAACATCCCCTTTAATGAATCACCAAAACAGACATTACAAACCTAAATACCACTCAACACCAAAATTGACAAATCGCCACCGAAATGCACACTTCATGTCCAAATATAGATTAATGACACCAACTTGGACAATTCCAACACCAAATTGGACACTTCCACCACCATTATAGCCCATCCTGCAGTCGTAACGTTCACTTGAGTAGCTAAATAGAAGAAGAAATGTCGAACATGAACACTCACAGCCTGATTGGCTAATTTAACACCAAAGCACCTAGAGCGAAGACCAAAATATAATATGGAAGATGTAAATAAAACCAGAAATTAAATATTTTACCTTTTCAGCTGAACTAGATCATATCAAAAACTAAACCAAACTATCATTCCAGAAAGCGTCGTGACAAGTGGGTCCCGCCACTGGCAGATCCAGCCTCTTTCCGCGGGGGAGGGGAGCCGGGAGGGGGGAAATTTTGTGGCAAAAAGGTATCCCTATTTTTTATCTGCGGATTTGGGCCGTTAACCTCATTTTGGCATTCGAGCTTAAGAGTTTCGCCTTTTCTCGGAAAAAAGAGATTTCGTAGCATATACACATACAAGTAATCACTTTTATCTCATACCAACTCGCAGGTGCGTCGCCGATAATTTTTTTGGGAGGGGTCGGCTGAAATGACGAAAACTCTCATTTTTATGCGTGTATTTTAGCCCTAGCAGCAATTTTAATGTGGATTTTCATGTTGTAATAGATAGGTACTTAACAATAAATAGATACTTGAAATAGTTAAGTTATTAAGCGCCGGGATGCAGCACGAAATTGTTATGGGTTCGTCTGATAATACCCGGAAAATATGGGCGGTGGGCCTTGTAGAGGATAAGAAGCTGAAAATAATATTATTTTACTTGTTTTAACACTGTTTTGATAAAATTGAAGGCATTGCAATAATGATAATAAATAACCGTATTCCCATAATGCCAAAAAATATTAAAAAATCCAAAGTCAAAATAGGAAGGCTTCCAGCTTGCGCCTTCATCAGCCATAGATAGATGTATGTATTTTATCAGCCATAAATGTATAAACATTTACGGCTGATGAAGGCGCAAGCCGAAAGCTCCCTAATTTGATTTTGTCTTTTTACAATATTTCGGCATTATGGGAATAAGGTTATCTATTATCTTTATTGAAGAAATTACATTTTTGTCGTTTTGAAGTTTTGGAATTCGAAGTAATTTCATTGTAAGTTTTGTCGCGAAGAAGTTTTGGCTTCAGAAGTTTGGACGTCTGGAAGTTTTGTCGTTTACAAGTGTTTGCTTTGGAAGTGCGACGCGGAGAAGTTGTTCCATTAGAAGTTTTTCCATTGGCAGTCTTAACACGCATAGGTTCTGACTTGGAAGTTCTGTCGTTAGCCAAAAATATAAAAGTTTTGTTGGCACACGTTTCTTGACGGGGTCTCACTTGGGATGCGATCAATTTTCTAGACAGTACTGACCAGCAGCGATTAATGGGATATCGATTTATGCCACCTCTCTTTCGTAGCCAGCACGGTAAGTCTGGTTCAACAACGTGTAAGCGGTATTGTCTAAGCGTCTCCCCCGCACCCGCGGTATTGTCCCCCCTCTCCCACTGCTCAGACCCGCATACCGCAGTCTTCGCCCAGGTGAAGGGTCCCACGTCGCCACTTGGAGGGAGGGGGTGGAGGGACTATTGACCCTTCCGGGGACGGCATGATTTTTTGATCCGGGATGCACTATAATTTCCTAGGCTGGACCTTAACCCTCGCACCGACGGCGGTCTGAACCAACTTAGAACCGACAGTGGGGGGAGGGGGGATAACCGCCCCTCCCCCGGAGATATAGAAAACTACCCAACGTAGCGAGAAGCACATAACGGCGTTGGGTAGGCCGTGACGAGTATTAGAGCAAATACAAGAGTGTTTTTATCAGGTCAATGTTAAGGTCACCAGAGATCAAAACAGGTCAAATCTTTCCATATTTCGAGTAAATTGAGCATTGTTTCACATAATTCAAGCTAGCTCAGCAACAAAGATAGCTAGAAACATACGGTAAAAAACACTGAAAGACCATTGAAAAGCTATTTCTGCACCATGTCCTCAGATCTGAGATAGGGTCAATAATTAAAGCTCCAGGCCCAGGGGCCAGCACATGCAAAAATGCTAAATTTCGTTGAGAACGTTTTTTTGCAAATTACTTTCTATTTATACAAGCTAGAGCAACGCTTTTGTCATCGTCTTTCTCCTGCCACGTCGCAACGAATTATTTATCGGATGACCCAGCTAGTTCAAATTCAAAAATTGACCTGACCTGACCTGAGGTCTTGTCAAAGTCAAGTCAAATTTGATATCACTTGATGGCAATAAATACTGGAAACAGAATGGTGAAAACCATAGCATTCTGCCCCACGTAGCAGATGATTTATTGTACAAAAAAAAATACCATGGACACACTTTGGAGTTAACCTAAAAAAAGTCACGAAATAAAATTCCAACAAGCATTCTTCTGCTTAGCTAAAAAATAATGGCATTGATGAAAACTGACCAGATTTAGCTCGGTTTGTTTAATTGGTGCGCATTTCAATTTTCTCCCTTTTACTTAAAATGGGGAGGTCACAAAATTGACATGACCTCAGGTCACTGATATACAAAATCCGAGTTCAACAAATTGTAGAAACATATGTCCTTATCACACACTGCGAGTTTAAAACTATTTGGTTATCCACTGTGGCTTTGGCATGATGTCAAGTTAAAAAACGTGACTTGAGGTCAGGTAAATTAATGTGACCTGACGACGTGACCTTCAAAGTTAGAAAGTAAAAAAATTCACAAGTGTGAATAATTGATGCCAAAAAAGCTGTGCGAAATTTGGCCGCGCTGCGCACCGCAGTTTTTCCGCTACTCTAGAAAAACCTCATGGGGCGGATATCCGCCCCCTGTCGGTGTAAGGGTTAACGGTTGGCGCCGAAAGCCTAGACTGGACTTGGCTGGAACTTAAAGAGTTAATGAGAACAATGTTTTCCTGACCAGCGCCGACCGGCAGAACACAGTGCTCGTCAATTTAACGTGAGCCTTTGAGCCCGTCGACAATCACAGCGACACTGATGGCCTGAACGTGTAGGGTGAAAGCTGAGGTGGCGTTGAAGCACCACGAATCTCTGAACTAAGCCCAGCTTTCCTGGGCTGAACGTGCTGATGACACGATGACGATGCATTATAGAACTGTTTACAATGAATATCTGCAAGCGCAGACCAGTTAGTATAGTTAGGTGTTGCTTTATGTGACCATGATATATCAATAAGTTATATGGGATTTTTTGACAGCTTTTGTCTAAAATATACATTAAAGGAAATAGTTCATATTGGATTGTTTGTTTTTTCAAACACGATTTTATTTTATTTTGAAATACAACTTCTTTTCACATTGTCAAAAATAGCCATACATCGCGCCAATTCAGGACAGAAGGACGTAACTTTGTAAAAACTATATGCGTACTCTGCAACGTCAAACGAAATAATCAAATGGCCTAGCCAATCAGATTCGAAAGTAGTCGCGTAAGATTACTTATAGCGTCTGCCTAGGAGTGTCTAAGGCCTATATTTTTACATCCTTTATGTAAGGCCCACACTCCTTCGACAAAAAGTCAAATATATTCGTCTGGAGAGCCTTTTCAGCCAAGAAAACTTGCAGGAAGGGTTTTTTAACATGGGCTACCAAACTGCCATCTCAGTTCAAAACCCATGTTGAAGGTGAACTATTTCCTTTAAGAAATACTTATTTTCTTCAGCACTTTTCCAAAATGGAGAGGCTGACAGCAGTGCTATGCGTTAGCGATGCATGCTTTTAGCGTGCGCGTGCCTGGACATTTGGTTGTCTCTTGCCTATGATTGCTAGCCCGACCACATTAGGCGCACAGATAGAGCTCGATGAGCGCTTTCTGGTGCTTGGCTGGCGAAACACACTCCATATTCGGACGTATCGTGCAAGTCTCCCGCGCCCGAGTGACTATGCGACGGGCAGCCCCGAGGGGTGCAGGCTGCAACCTCTAGAGAGGTGCGATATCATGGACTTTCTGTCCTCTGGTAGCGAGTGTGCTTGGGCTGGACAGGCCGAATTTGCTGTGCTGCCAAAGCTCGATGAGCGTTTTCCAGTGTCATACATGGCTTGGTGTGCTCAAGTGGAGGGTGTATGTGCAATGCTCCCATTTCCCAGTGCAGCCGAACTATGTTTTTCTAACGGACCAATTTTTCGCCTAGGCGAGTCAGACTTTGTGTGCCGGCAGAAAAAGACGGGTGATTTGCGACACTGCATCAGTCGGAGGGTGTAGGTGCTCGGAGGGTGCAGATTCTCCGTCATTGCAGCGGAACCACCCCGACCAGCTGGCGATGCTATTGGGTAGGCTGGAACATCCACATCCAGCATGGCGATTGTAGATTATTTTAACTGATTTGGAGCCATGACCGGCACCTGCACCGGGTGCAGCTCACGGTGAGTCCCTCTGCCGCTGTGGTTCAGCCACGCCTTCCATAAGGTCACAAGTCGGTGCGCTGGTGCATGGACTTGGACACACCACATCCATTTAAGAAGGTTTAACCGAATCGGTAAGAAGATCTGCACGTGCATCGATCGAGTGCATCGCTCCTGGCACCGTCCGGCGTTTCAGTTGAACCACGCCATCCAGAGGGTGGACAAATGACATGCTGCTACAATGCCATGAAACATGGTCGATTCAAGCGTTTGGAAACCACCCAGTTCAAGATCTGCGCGTGCACCGGTCGCATCTTTTCGTCCACCATCTTCGTGCCATTACGGTCAAACTAAACACATTCAAAAGCGCTGCAATTTGGTGAACTGGTGCTTCCCGCAGGCCCATTGTAATTGGTTGGACTTGCATTGAGAATTGAGATGAAGACCTGGAAGAGCACCGAATGGAAGAGCACCCTTCGTCATCCTCTGCAGGAACCCTTCCTCTGATTCTCACCCCAAGGAAATGCGATCGAGCAGTGTCAGCCGCAATGACATCATGAGCGAAAACGCCATTAAAGATTTCGCTTCCATTGGTATAGCTAGTTCTAGGATTCATTATCTTTCATACTGTAATGAAAGGTGTAATAGGTATATTCTAGCTTCTGTAATGTGAAAGATAGCGGAATATTTTCTACAGTAGATATGCCGATGCTGAAACACCACAAAAAATCACTCAACGGTATATTTACTCTCCACAAAGCACCAATATACACTGCGACTCAAAATTTGATTCCTTTTATTTGACAGCGAACATGATTATTTTACCCAGTATGATAATAAACCCGTGGGCTGCCCTTGGGTGGGTGGTCCCGCTGGGGTGTCAACACAATATACACTGCGACTAAAAATTTGAATTCCATTTTTATTTTGACGCGCACTGATTATGTTTACCAGTTATATGATAAAAAACAGTGGGTGCCCTCATCAGTCAACAACTATATATAATGTAACTTGTATAGCTTTTATTTTAATTGCAATATGCTTTTGTGCGTTGTTATAATATATCAACACTATCACAGTTTAGTTTAATGCAGTTTTAGGATTAAATGATATATGAGACTCAAATAAATTACACGCAAATTTCATGACACTACATTTTGAACTAAGCTTATTCTACTGAAAGTCCAATGTTCTTGATTTACTCCTTATGAAGTTGACACATGCACTGCTATAGCTGAAGAAGGCTTCCAAGCTAGTCCTCATGCCACGCTAAGTCTCAAAAGTCTGTACCATTGCAGCACATCTAAGTCATGAGTAATACGAATCCTCCTCCGCTGGGCCCATGCTCAGGGGAAATTTCGACAATGAGTCCGCTGGCCTGACCAACGGGTGTAAGGCACGTCTTCTCATCTGTCTGCGGAAGCTGTCATGCAGCTGGGTCCTCATGCACACGGCTAGCGTAAATGTGTACGTCCTCGTCGCCCACGGAGCCAGGTCAAGTGACGCAGAAATGGATGTGTCTGGGCTTGGGAGTACAGGAATACCAGGAAGGCAAGCAATACCACTGCATCTCACCTCCGCACATGGACGTGGGACGTGGAAGCCGGACAGCAAGGGAGTATAGGCAGGGGATCTTCGACCCGAGCCGGCGAGGTTGGGACGGGTCGAGGCAGACGGATCCGAAGTGGGACTTGGTTTGGAAACGCGGCCGAGCGCGCACTGTTGACGGGTCCAAGAGGGATAGATTGGACAGTCGAGTGGGACTGGTTGAGACGTTATCGGACCGGTGACCAGGGTGGGCTCTTAGGTCTCGCAGCGCTTGCTGACAGCGGATGACATGCCCGTGCTAACACGAACACTTTCCGCTAGCCGTAGTAACGACTCCACTTCCCCGTGCCGAGTAGACACCAAACACTTCTCGATGCCGACGTATACAACATTTCCCGTGCCGGAGTAACGACACCAACACTCCGTGCCGAAGTAGAACAACACTTCCCCGTGCCAGAGTACGACACTTCCCCGATGGGAGTCGACCCACCCTTCCCCGTGCCGAGTACGACTCCACACTATCCCGTGCCGAGTACGACACTTTCCCCGTGCGAGTACGAACTATCCCCGTGCGAGTCGACCACCAACAACTTCCCGTGCCGAGTACGACACCGAACACCTTCCCGTGCGAGTCGGAATCAATTCCCCGTGCAGATCGACGCCAACACTTCCCGTGCCGAGTACACACATCACACTTCCCCGGTGCGAATATGACACGGCAACAACCACAAGACGTAAATTAGTAATATTATCGTGCTCCCAGTAAAGTCAAACAAGAATACGCCTTCTGAGTTTATCAGGGGTTTGGTGACTATCGGGCATCAGCAGATCCTAACCTTTTTAGGGCGAATTTAAATTGGCTAGTTACTATGTGAGTAGCACAGCATTCTTAAGTGGCTACGTTTTTAGGTCACACTTTGATTACATTTTAGCTGTTTAAACATTTTTCTGCCGTGGTAACAATTAATATAACCTGCCCTGCTGTCAGGCCGATCATTTGATGAAAAGACATCCGTCATCGTGACAACTATGAGGCAAAATGGGTAAGCCGTCATCCATGCAACTACGAGGCTGGCGTAGCCGTCATCCGGTGAAACTGACGAGACACGGGTAACCGTGCATCCGTGCGTGGACGGGTTATCCGTCATCCGTGACAACTCGAAGAACACGGGTAGCGCCGTCATCCGTGTCAACTCTGGCATGGTAAACCGCAATTCAAGGCGGATGTGCCTCACATGATGTAAAATATAATAATTTTGCAATGCATTAACAGCTAGTTTTGATAATGCATAAACATAATTGCTAGTCATTCACTAACGGGGGGCAGATCGCGTAGATGCATAGGAGTTAACAAACTCGCAACATACTGAAAACGTGTATTTGAACAGTTTAGTCACACACAGATGTAACGTAACGTAACGTCGCAATATTTAAAAGATTAGGACATTCGTTTGCGCTTCCCACTACACTTTTATCTATAATTATATGTGAAGATACTTGATGTGCGAACAACAAATCACCATACTTAATGCTCGCTCCACGCCAATGAAGTTGAACTACGAACCTCGATTAGCTACTCAAACTGACTGCACATTTCGGTGGCACTAATCTGCCGGAGGAGAACGCGTGGTATTGACCATGGATGAGAAATAGGTATTTCTCATCCATGATATTGACGTTCTATTTATATTTGAGTCATACATGCCAGTCGATTGCGAAGGAGTCCAGCGTGCGATCGGTTTTCGACGGAACGCGGATACGTAAACCTTTAACGGACCTAAACTTGTGTCAAACCTGACTGAACGCACAGTCGTCAAAGCCAGTAACCCTTCACTATGGAGGAAACTGCGCTCTAATGACCCACTCCGGCGAGCGGCGGCATGGACTGAACGGCTCCATTCTGTGTCCCGCCCGCGCGGACCAATCAAACGAGTCCGTCACCGGGCCGCCGCCCTGCGACGCCCGACCGCCCGACGACCGATCCCGCCGCCCCCGCCCCCGCCCCCGCCCCCGCCGCCCACGCCCCCGCCCCCGCCCCACCGTGTCCGTCTCCACTGAGCCGGCTGGAATCCCCAGCCATCGCATATTCATTCCACACCGCCGACGCTTCCGGACGTGGGCGGCCGATTTCACCGGTCCCCTCCGCCCTCCGCCCTCCCCTGCAGCCCGCCTTCCCCCTGCTTAACATCAACCAGTCTGGGATAAATATACGAACGGCTTGAAAGCGCTCCAGAGCGCCGCTCTCAATCGATGTCCTCTTATTGCTTCGGGTCGGTTCGGGCAGCGATGCTGCAGCTCCGCGGCTCGCCGGTCGGTGTTGACTGTTTACCCTGTCGCTGGGAAGGAGGCTGCGGCGCCCCGGGCGTGGGCTGCGGTGCCACCCCGGGAGGAAATCTGGGGAGGGCGTGTTCGGAGAGACGCGACAGAGCCGCGCGGGGATGACCCGTGAATGTTTTCAGCTGACGAGGGAGGGGGGAGTGTTTGGATGGTAATCCGACTCTGCGCGCGTGCACCCGAGTGGTCTCAGGACCACTCGGGTGGTCTCTGGAGGGGATCAAAGCGCCATTTGGTACTGCCGGCTAATAATTAATATAATTGTATCCTTATACGTGGCTGACGGCAGTTCACAGACGGCGGGGAGCAGAGCAGTGTCTTTGTGCAGTTCAATGTTGCTCTTTATAACGATTTCAGGCACGGTCAGTTCGTGGGTGGTTATCATTGCAGGCAGGGTAATGGATCGAAAACGTCAGGGTGCATTCACCAAAGCATTGACGAGTTTCTCTTCGGACTCCCGACTAAAGCCGGTGAGCTTATTCTGGACTATGTTCTTAGTGTACTCGCCACGTGGACGAGGCTCGGATCTCACGAACCAATCTATGGAGAAAGCATAGGCAGTCGGGCAATGGACCTGGACTGCCCACTTAACATGTTTAAAGCGGAAGCGGAAATTAGTGTAAGTGCTCTTCCACGACGGTCCTGAGAGGTAATCGTCGCAGGTGGTGACTAGACCGTCAAAGGCTACCCTCAGAATGAAGGGTTAGGTGGGGCAAGACGGTGGTCCGGGTAAAACGCCCCTCCCAGAGGTCTCGGAATCTGAATTGTTATGGCAAAACTGTTATGTTCTACGAAACAAGCAGCATTTGATCAGTGAACTCTCTGGGGTGACACAAATTCTGCGGTATTTCCCAAAGATATAAGTAAGTCATTTCACTCATTAGTCAGATTTGTTAAGCAATTTTTATCATTGCAGTGCTAAAATGCAAACCAGGAGCATTCTTTCACGGGCCTATTTTAAGGGAAAACCACTGGGGGGGCAGATTAGAATCCAAACATAACAACCAAGGCAAAAAGACGTAAGCATGAGACTCTGTGAATTCAGTTATCGTGTTGGCATCGAGGCAGAGCCAAACGACTGGAAAAGACACAAATTAACCTTTCCTAATTATAAACAACATGTTTTCAATGAGCAGCTTTATGGCTTAACAGTTAAACGAAATGAAATGTTTACGTTTTCGCTGAACTTAGGTCCCATGGTTGTGGCCAATTTTGAATCCAACTCGGGTGAGGCAGGTTGTGCATTTTTGTGCATGCAAACATGTAAGACCGAAGTGAACTCAATGTTATTTTATTCTCAATGTCTTTGGTATAGACATCATACATGGCTTACGGCAGGATTTTAAGGCTTTGAAGGCGAGGGGGGGAACCTGTGTGGCAGAACCGTTTGACCTCGCACAAACAGCTAGTGGGGCAGAAGAGATGGAGGCTTACCTTATTTCTTCGGAAATAGCGAACGACGATATTTCGCGCCGGCATTTTTTGGCACAAATTTTTTGCCTATCAAATTGCCCTAATCCTAATCATGTTGAGACCTCGGTCTCCTAAGGTCAGGTCCTAGCCACTAGGTCAAGTTCTTAGTGACCCCACCTTCACAACAAAAACTGCAAGGTCTGCCGCAGCAGGATTGTTTTACAGCAGTTGAACTCAGAGGATCTTAATCAGGTTATAAATACATACAATTCTGCTATTTCGTATGATTTATGTCCGGCGATCTAAGAACGTAGATGAAGACGATTTGACAACCATTATAAGCACTTGGAAACATTTGAAGTGCATACTTATAATCACAGGAAATGGATAACATGTGCCAACATTTTCACCAGACTCCGAACTTTTGTGCTAAATAGTAAATAGCCATTTTCACGATGGATGTAATTTTGCGCGGAATGTTTTTAATGTTCTTAGTATGTAGCTTGTTTTTTCACTGATGGACTATTTGCGAGAAAAGTTTTAACTTGTCGGCTCTTTAACGGGACATAGGGGCTGAGGGTTACAAACATTTCTCGCGAATTAGTCCACGTGAAACGGCTACTACTAAACATTTTGAAATCTTTTAAAATGTTTTTTAAACATTTCGCGCAAATATCATGTGAAACGGCTCTTAAAGGTTCAGTAAATGACATGTTGAACTGTGACCTTCACGATGGTGAGAAACCCAGCAGTCTGCGTCTTTTTTCTTCATACTTTAACCGAATCATATAAGAGGCAATGTAGATGTTTCCATTGTGTATTGACTTGTGAGACTTTTTTCGTTGTGTAAATGCGACCTTGACTGACTTGGCTGTCCCTCGGGATAGGTCATCTTTTTTCACTAGACTTGTCCTTATTACACCTAAATAATAAAACTGCCCAAACAAATGGGTGAAAAATGCGATTCGAGGTGCATCGGCTTGGCCAATTTCGCTCGCGGGGAGTCCTCTGGTCAACATTTCCGAGGGCTGTTTGTCTTCTATTTATTGAAATCAAGTCAAAACATTCATAGTTAAACCTTGCAGAGAAAGAAAAGCACTTAACAAGCGCCCTGGAGGTGCTCGGCGCCACCTTCACCGTGGTGGAGGCGTCTAAACGCCCCCTTCTAACTCTTCACTTATGGAGAGTAGACGGAATACATAAATAAATAAAATGCATCGAGTAGACGCGCCACAGAATATGCGAATTACTTTTAGTCCGTTTTGGGGCTCAGTTCACAACTCAGGTGCCAGGATCATCAAAATTCGAATTTTCAAGCTAGGTTTTGCTCCAGAAATCCCCAAATATCTCGGGACCTATAATAGCTAGAAACAAACGGAAAAATGATCGACAGCTCATGATAATGCAATCGCCACTGATGCCCTCAAGGTTAAGCTCAGTTCAATATTTCAGGCTTTATAGGTCACCAAATGTCACGATGGCATTTTCTGAAAACAAGTTTTTCGTAATACTTTATATTCGGTTAGAACAATAGAGAACTAATATAATATAGATAGAGATATATGTCTCATAGACAATATATCATAATTATGGATAGCCGAGATTCAGAGTAACTTCAAACATCTAGCCATAACGGATAATAGGATATATTGTACACCCATGTAAATCTATACAATATAGGGGTGATAGCGGATAGAGAGAGAAGATAGAGATAATAGAATATACGCAGGGGTCATTATCTTTAAATCATGAGCGAATAGAAAAGGAAGAAAGTGAGGGGGCAGCAGACTTCGTCTCGTCTTGATCGGGAACATATACCCTTCGCGAACCTTTTATGTTTGAATTTGTCTATTTTCCGTCTACCGTAGATAATAGATTGGTTTTTTATATCACATATAGATATATAGATAAGATATAGTATATATATATAGATTTACAAAATGGACATAATAGAGAATAGAGGAAATCTGGCACAAGAAAGGCGAACCTGATATAGATATAGTGATGCTTTATTACGTCAAGGGTATATGACAACGGTGTTTTTGTGAGTCAGAATAGATATATAGATATAGATATAGAGTAGAGATACACTTGAGCAATTGGCCCTGGGTCATCAATAATTAGCTAACTAGCATGATTATCGATTTGACTTCTTATGCGAATTCTCTGAATAGGGAGCATTTGTTATTTTCGTCCATTGATTTAATAGGTACGAAATTGACCTGAGCTAGATCAGCGTTTAAAAGAATCAGAGATCTTCAATTATTGTAGTACTGTATGGTCTTCAGGGAAATCCTGTAAGGCCAAATCTCATCGACAATTTTGTTGCTTCGGGCAAACAACATTTGCTTTTGAAGATAGGTCAGTGACGTGGTGGTGACATAGCATGAGATACTCGAGTAAACCTATTTACATAATGTGGGGTAATTATGCCCAACCGCTGTGCCAATTTTGCGACGCTTCGCGCCACACGATTTTTCGCTCATCTCGAAACTTAAGGGAGCGACCAAAGGGTCCTACTCACGGCACGGCGCTTTTGTGTAAGATACACTAAGCACATTTTTAGATACCAAATTTCATCTTCCTCGACGCAAGGAGTCTTAGGAGGAGAAGATGGATAATCATCGGCATGCCAAAAGATGACTCCTGAAAAAATATATTATTGTTGTGAGCATTAATGGCAAATATCTCTCTGTCCCAACCATGGCGTCGCAACCGAGGGGCCAGGGGGCCGTTCCGCAAGATGTACGGGGACCTCAAGTTGCAGGATTTTAGATATAACCCTATCGACGCGGGGAAAAGCAACTGTTGGCCCCACAACTCACTCAAAATTTTTGTGTCGTAATCTTCTGGGTAGCAACACCCCGATTCCCTTTCTGACGTGATGAGTACAATTGTTCCAAAGTATAATTAAATATCATGAAATTTCGGAATATTATTAAAGATACTTCTTCTGCTGGAAATGCTACATTTAGGAAAACAATGAGTTACTCATTGGTACTTTTCATAATTGCATTAACAGATAAGACATTATGTATTACTTTTTTTTAATACATATCAGTGGACAATTTGACACGAATTGATTAAATAGGGTGCTGTTTTGCCCCACCCTCGTCAAGACATTTTGTCTTGACTGGGGGCAAACGGCTCATTTGCGGGGGCATTTGCCCCAGTTACATGTTAAAATAGGCATTGGGTAAACTTATTATGACGTATGCGAACGTCCGAAATTTTTGTCCTTTTAAACCTATGTCCAATATGCCCAACGGTTTTTGCGTTGTAACTCAGCAACTAGGTCGTTTTGGAAGGAAAAATTTCAGATTTGTAGGTTTCTCAGTACACCCGACAATCTGGCTATCTAAGTTAAAAACTAATATGTAAGGTTCTATATTCCCTTTAAGGTTTAGATACAACAGCTATCAAAGTTTTTTTTTGTCATTTTGGTCATTTTTTTCCAGAAGTGTCAAAATTTTGTGACTGAAAGGCAATTCTGGAGCATAGTTTTATGTTTATGTATTTTTTCAGGGTGGGCAAAGTTCTGTGACTGGGGGAGGGCAATTCTAGCTGACTGCGGGTGGCATTTGCCCCCCCCAGTTAACATTGTTAAATAGGCCTTGTCATTCATCCCCACCACTATTTCTTCCACGATATTCCAAACAAATTCAAGGTTGTAATCTGATATAGGAAAAGGCATATCGCTCATATCTGGGTTCACGCTCTTTTTTGGATTTGACTCACTTTCCATTGAAAGCTCTCAATTAAGTAAAGCGCCATTGCGATTCGTCTCCGGGCAAGATGCCCGTGCACAACCGTTGATGACCTCTTGTGGATTAACTTTTGACCTTATTTAAAAATGAACATAGGCCAAGCGAGTGCATATCTAAAAAGTTTTTACCTTTTTCCGCGTGTTCCCAGCTATCATAGTTCTCGAGATATTTGGGGAAAATCTGAGGGATTCCAGGAGTTCCAATGGACCATGGATGACCTTTGATGACCACTGTTGACCAAGTATCGACCTGAAAAAAGCACATGAGCTCCGACGAGCTATCGAACGGTACTTTTGTATTTTCGTCTTCTCTCCATAGGAGCCGAGCTCGAGGAGATGGGGCGTCTTGCCCCGGGAGTGGTCTGAGGCGTCTTTCCCGGGAGTGAGACAAGACCCTTTTGCAGGCCTTTTGGAAATCGTCGCCTGCAAACTTGTTAAATGAAGAAGGTAGATTATTATGTGATACAGAATGCAAGGCAAACTATGTGAAAATGCTATAACTCTCCGCCTCCGTCAAAAAGGAAACGAGATGTTCAGTTAAGAAGCATCTAATACTCTAGATAAGACGCATCCCCTCCTTTATATTCTATGCGTATTGCATTAGCTTCAAATAGTATTATCGAAGCTCAATACTTTGCCCGCGCTGTGCAGATGCCTGTGTGCGTGGAGGGTGTATTGCTATATGGTGTGAGCTATTCTTACTTGAAAATGGCTTTCACGGATATTCATATTTTGTAGCGTGACATATAAAATATATTTATATGTGACCAAGTGCGTCGCTATGAAAATCGATAGGTAATAAAGCAACTGAAGAAGCGATATGAAGAGACAACAGCGACCTTTGTGCCCGCAACAGGAAACTTCCCTTCGCCGGTTGGTTCTGACTCAGCGAAACCTGTGTGTGCCCCCCTCCCCCCACCCCCTCCTCCCGCCCCTCCCCCGGCCCTCCAGCGCCCCCCCCCGCCGCTCCTCCAGCGCCAACACAAGTGTATATATGTCAACATGTTTTTCGCTTAATCTATAATTGATAAACCACGATCAAGTGTTCATGGAAGTGTACTAAATATTTTTTTATTCCAGAAGCATAACCAGTGTTTCACAATTCACACTACTGTCTAAGTGTTCGGCCTGCCTCGCACTTGACTGTGCAATCACATGATATGAGGGCGGTTAACCCTCGCCCAAAGATCGATGCGGAGTGCAAATACAGTCCCAAATCACTTCACTCTCGGTTTTTGCAAGCGCGAAGATGATATATAAATGGTATTGTGTTGCAAAAAGGGACGCAGCCGATAGTTTTTTGCCGTTACATTCATAAATAATTGCTTGACGTCGAAAAATTGTAAATCACCATCAAATAAATATAAAATATGATTAAAATGTGATAACCGAAACAGATACACAACACCTTCCCTAGGAGTCACAGGGGCGCAGCCAGATCTTCGACAGGGGGCACGACATCCCCAGGGGCCCCCTCAGCAAAGGGATCCCCGAAAAAATAGTGCGAAAATCAAAATCTCCACGGATTTAGGCCACTATATTTTGCAGGGCCCAAAAAAAGCTGCAAAAAGGGACGCCGCCGATAGTTTTTTAGTGAAAAAGTCGGGACAATGGAGGGAGTACGTGCCCCCTTCCCCCTGCCTGCACCCCTGCTAGGAGATATCAAAACAGCTGAAACCTACTCTGGTTTAGACCTAAAAGCGATAATCTTAACACGTGTTTTTTCGGCAGCTGCTGAGCTCACTGAGCTGGACGGCGAGTGGATTATCGAGTACAGCTCCGTCAGAGTGACTCGAGGCCATAGTTCACGTACCGAGGCCCTCATGCTCATGCCTTTGAAGGCCGTCTCCGTGGTTCCTCGAAGGGTGCTGATGTTGAGTGCAAGCCCATTGTGTGCCTGCCTGACATGGGCTGCTTAAGCCGAGAAGCTTTAGAGTGCGCTGCCGTCAAAACTCCTCCTGTGGTAACGTGTCCCGAAACGGCCAAGCCCTGGCTTCATATGAGCTGCAGGTGGCTACGAACCTGTCTGTCATCCTGGCTTAGTGTCATGGTATCGATGATGTTGGTATTTTCTTTGTACTTTGTATAAAAGTACTGTTTCTCAGTATCTGCAGTAGAAAGCGTATTTGGTCTAAGAGGATAAACAAATGGCATGTGATAGTGGAATAAGCGTACAGGAAGTCAACCACCGCGGTGGTTGACTTCTTGTACACAAATTCAATTGGTAAGGGTCATTGGTAAGGCGGGTGCACTGATGGTTTATGGTAGAATCCGTTCCCCTCCAGTGGGACTAAGCTACAAAAGCCTTCCACGGCGCGGGTTTCAAACTACGCTCATTAGTAGAGTATTCATATTTCATATTGCCATGAGTGACTGATGAAATATATCAGTACTTATCTGTTCCATGAGTCATTGCATATTGCGCATCATAGGACATAGGTAGTTATTTAATATAATGGACATCATCAAAAACAATAATGAGACGACAAAACTCCGGGAAGTCAGCTAAGATGGAAACGTTAACGAAGGGATCTGAAAACGCTTGCAGCTGGTCATCGGCTAGATCGTTCCATAAGCCCACGATCATGCGCTCATATTGTCCACACACCGGTGATCGGTTTGGAATGTCAATGAAGGCGGGCAATCAAATGTCATCGTAGGCTTTCAAATGATTATTTTCCGCATCATGGCATAACAAAGGAGATCTCCCCGCTCCGACGAAAAACGGCAGATTAACATCAGCATTTGTCAGCCTTCTGACAAAACGGGTTCCGTCGTGAACGGCACCCGTTTTGAAATCTTGAACATTGTTTATGTTTGTGATGAGAAACGGTTCGGTGACGGAGACGGTCGTGCTACCTAACCTACTTGTTTTTATGTCTTAACGTATGCCTTCAAAATTGTGTTGGAAATGTCTTGTTTGATTTGTTTCCCTGACAACGACTTGATCATATTTTGGTGTAAGAATATCCTGCATTTCAAAGGGTCAATGGCGGTGAAAGCCCTACCTGAAGCTGCGTCGGTGATCACAACTTGTCTTCATGATATTACAGCTTGCCTTTTAATTTAATTATTTTTTTTCCAGTCCAATGGTTTTTAATAATCTAAAATTGTGAGTGACTTATTTACATAATTTTAACCAACAATATCAGTAAAATTCTTCTTCCTTGAAACTTCGAGCAATTCCATGACTGGGCATCTTGATTTCGGGAAATGTGCAAATAAAGATTAACATACTATGCACAGGGCACCAGATCGCAAATTTATCATTCCAGAGCCACTTAAGTTAAAGTTAAGTTAATGACTGAAAGCTTAGACCAATGTTATATATATTCTTCTATATCGTATATATGTCTTGACTCTTGAGTAATTTGGCTCTTGATTATGCACGAATAATGCCTAAATGATAAAAGTTAGTTCATTCTCTGAATGCCAGAGACAAGCTAGACTAAGCAAGTGGGAAATAAGCACTAAAGTTTGGATATAAATAAAGAGGTATTTGGCGTGCGTGGGAAGGGACGCCTCTAGTCATTGCAGTCTTGAATTAAGAATCATTGATGCAGTCCTTGATTAGAAATCTGATGAATAAACGCTGGTGCTGAGTTTATCCAGCCGGTTCTTGAATTTGGTTTGGTAAAAGCTTTCCGCCTGAGACTACATCTTCTGGGAAGTTTGTTCCACATTGGTACGACCCTATTAGAGAAAAACTTGCCCTCTGGCTTGTTGTCTTTGACTTTCTCAACTTTATAGTAATATTTTACGATGTCCCCTTGTTCTTCCTTCTTGATGACCTTCAAACAAGTGTGTAGGATCCATGTTTACTTTGCCTATCATTATCTTGTAAGTCTCGATCAGATCACCACGTTTGAATCTGTCCTTCAGACTTGTGAGCTTCAACCTATTAAGGCGTTTCTTGATATGATAGATGTCGCCCCCCGCCTGCAATCCACTGACAAGACTTGTGCTCTTTCTCTGTACTTTTTCTAAGAGCAAGTGAAGTCCTTTGACGGCATAATAAGGTTCCCTATCAGCTTGGATGCAGTACTTCAGATGAGGTCTTACATAACCGTTGTATACATATTTTGAAGTTTGCTTCAGTAAGAGTGCCATGCAATTCTGAGGAGTTTCAGTGCTGACAATGCTTCACTAGTGTGCTTTGTGGCAATGCAGTGATGGCTTAAAAGTGTATTTGATAGCAGTGCACACCTAAATCTTTTTTCAGCCTTCAGTAAGTTCCAGTATCTTCGCTTCTTTGTCTTATTGTTTCAATGGTAGTCACCGTCCAGTCCTGGTTGCTACACACCACATGCATGACGCTTGCCATTTGGAAGACATTAAAACCTTACAGCCACTTAATTAGAACCAATCACTCTAGAGCATCAAGATCATACTTTGTATTTTTTTTGTGCTATCAATCTTGTGTCCTAACGTGGTCCATTAGAGTTTAGTAATCGTCCAGCACATCTTGATTTTACTGCTGACTAAACTGGGTAAAAACTCATTTGACATAAATTAAATGAATAGTAAAATTGGTCGTCCCAAGACCGATCCTTGAGGAAACTCCAACTAGTTACCGTCTTCACCAGTTGGACAGGCTTATTTATTTATAAAGAGACCTCGTTGCAGCAACTCTCGGTTATTTAAAAAGTCAGAGACAAACTAAGTACATAACCCATGATACTATCCCCTCAGTTTCAACAAATGAGTCGCTTAATGAGGATATGGTGGGTCGAATGCTTTCTGATAATCAAAATAAAATTATATCAATCCAAATCCTTCATCAATCAATATTTGTGTCCTCCCCAACCAGTGACTCTTCGATTGAACTCTAGTAGATTCGTTTGACAAGGAAATCCGTTCTTTACAAACGTCTGTTGAAATGTAACTACGATATCAAACTGTTTACTTCTAAGTGTTCAATGACATTTTTTTACTATTCGCTCCAGTAACTTTACAAAATCTGGCTTGTTAAACTGGTACTGGCCTGTAAGTTACCTGGTTTGCTCTTCTGATCCTTTCTTAAATATAGGAGTTTAATCATGGCTTTCTTCCCAGTCCAGGGAAACTGTGGCCGCCCTCAGCGATTTCCTTAAAAGTGTAGCGAGTGGTAGGCGCCAGTTGACCCGCACAGGCACTCCAAAAACAATGGATGGTATTCTGTCTGGTCCAGCAGCTTTTGTCCTTTTTAGTTGTTTTCAGTTCCTCCCAAGAAACCCAGCTTGAACTGATGTTTAAATGCTTATTCAAAGGGCTCATAATATCTCACTGGTCCTCAAAAAATAGTCAGGTACTTGTGCAGACTCTATCATTCAACAAAGATGATTTAAAATATTACATTATTGAGTACGTTCAAGCATTCTCTTCATCGTTCTGCAGTTTAACTGTCCAAGATTCTTTCTCACCAATGGTCCCACTAACTGCCTTCCACATTCAATTGCTTCGCTGATAATACCTGTAGCAAATTTATTAGGTGCTGTCTTAATGCCATCTTACATAAAGATTTTCTTCGTATGTTCTTCTTGCTTTTTTCGTATTTCTCTGTTGTCCTGTTCCTTTGGTAAACATACTTGCTGTGTTCTTCTGCACCCTTTGTATTTATATATTCCTTCCATGCTCTATATTTCTTCTTTACTTGTTTTGTTAATGCTTCTTTCCACCATGGAGGTGTATTACATTTTCTTTTCTTATTCCTCATTTTAGGTACAAATATATCAATCTTTGAGAGTAACACATTCTTTATATATTCCCAAGCATCATTAACTCCTAATCCCTCAAGGACACTCCAGTCAACAACACAAAGTTCTTCTGCCATATCATCATACCTTCCTTTTCTGAAGTTTAATCTCTGTGGTGAAGGTACTTTTGTGAGCATCATTTAATTGCTCTTGCGCGTAGACGAGTTTTCCAAGATTAAGCACAATATGGGTCGCTCTTCCCCAATGGCTGATGACCCAGCAACTCATCTATCATGTGCTCTTCATTGGTGAAAATCAAATCCAATCTTGAAGGACGGTGACTGTCCCTGAAGCGAGTTTTAAAATTTACGTGTTGATAAAAGAATACATCTTGTGTGACCTCAAAGAAAAGGGCTGGATCACTTTCTTCAGCTCCTTCTACAAAACCATCCTTCCCAATGATTTGTGGATAAATTACAAGTCACCCATTATCAGGATACTCTTCATCTGAACAGTTTGCACTCTTTCCTAAACATTGCATTTAATCTTGAAGTTGTTCTCAATGTTGCGTGCTAATTAGGAGTCTATAGCAAACCCCATCCAACAGTTTTTGTATGCAGGAAGACAATCGGATTTAAACACACCAACCACAGCTTCTCCAAATCCATAAGAGTTCAACTCACAGCATGTTCATTGTAGCAATCAAAGCACGGTCCCATGTAACAACATTACACACCTCTCACCCCTCTCCATCCTTTTTTATATCATCTCTCCGGTCATGTCTAATATGCTTAGGATAGCAATATCCGTGGATCACGGTATTTCTCTTTCATTCCAATTGCTGTCAAACCAATAATGTCTGGCTTAATTTCATCAATCATTCCTTGAAGTTCATCTATTCTGTTTTTTAGGCTGTTAACATTTGTATACATACATTTTAGCATACAATTTCCTTTAATTCCATCAGACTTACTTCTTGGTTGACTGCGGTCTATCTCCTCTGGGGATGACTGACCCTCGAAAAATGCAAAATCTGTCCTTGCCCTTTGCAGCAAGCTCTTGGCGCAGCTTCCTTTGTTCTTCCCTTTCTGCTGGCAGGAAGATCAACTTTGGTAATCGTAGATGTTGGCCGCAGCCTCTTTGAGTCCAAACCTTTTGCGGTAAATCAGCTCCACCTGCTCTATCCCCTGAAGAGTTACTAGGATCAGCCTAGGCTTGGCACCAGGCTCATCCCCCTTTTTTCCCAGTCTGATGATCTTGTCTATTTTTAACTTGTTACCCTCTCCAAGAAGTGCCGATGCCATGAACTGAACCGACTTTTCGTCATCATCTCTTCTTTGATTTGGGTCCTGTGACTTGCTTTCCTCAACATTGTGAATTATAATGTTTTTCTTTCTTGCCTCATCTGCTTCTCTTTCAATCATCTTCACCACCCTGGCTGTACTGCTTTTCATCTCTTCCGTTATCTTTGGTAAAGTTAGAGCAGTCTTCTTGCTTTCTAACTGCAACCTTTCTCCAATGATGCCTGACAACTGGCTTCCGACCGGTCCTTCTCCTAACTTGGTCGAGTCCTATTTAGTTGTTACTTTCCATGACTGTTTCCAACTTGTTTGTTACACTCTCTTGCTACTTGATGACGTTCTTAGCCATGATGTCCTCATGTGCCTTGTTCACAACTGACACCATCATAAGCTTGGTTGCATCCTCTACGGAGCTCTCAATCCTAATGGTGCATGAAAGTACAGTTTCTTCCAGTTTGTTGTGATGTTCTATCTGGTTTTTCAGCAGGTCCTTTATCTTGTTGTCAAGAAGTTCCTCCATATCCCTCTGGCTAGCAGACTCCAAAGTGACATCTTCACCCTCCTTCATCACTAAGGCACGGAGCTTAGGCAGTTGTTTCCTACAGTGAGAACAAAGCCACACCAGATCAGCATCTTTCAGCAGCTTGTAGACCTCTTCAGTCAATTCTTGGCACTGGGGATGGTACCACTGCATGCAGACGTCACAGGCAATACCTCCAGCTGCATTGTTCAGCACTGGCTTCCCACACTGCTTTCTTTCACTTCCCCTACACTGGTTGCTTCTTATAGTCTCTTTTTCTGACAATGCTTTTCCTTTTTGCTGTGTCCCGGAACAACCCATCTTTTCACCATCTTCGCTAACTTTGCAGTCCTTGCATTGTTTACCCTTCTTTGTTCTCCTGGCCACCTTCCATCTTCCCCTCACTTCATCATCACTGCTTGCACAGTTGTTCTTATCTTCAATAATGCTATCTTCAAATATTGAACCTTTCGGCATAGTTTTGCTTACCGTGATTTTTAATCCTTTTTCAGCCATTTTAGCAAACAGATGTTTAAGTATCAAGTTGATTATGCAGTGCTTGCATGCAAATATGTTGTTGTATTTACTTCACTTAATGAAGGATGTAATATACTTGAGATAACCGCTTGGAAACATATATTTTTGCTTTACTT
>VOPJ01010792.1:0-10239 GCA_014673585.1 Semibalanus balanoides
TTCATATTTTGCACCACAAACGGCGTACATTTGAGAACTTTTTGGAAGGTGGCAGTGTCCCTTTAATTAATATTGAGTCCTAAAAGTCGGGAACGGGAAAACTCAGTAACTCTAGTCGCTGATTGGTATGTCCCAGTTGCATTTGACTCACATTTGTTTGAGTCGACTCAAAACTTACTCACAGCCGAAGAACTGACAAAACTCTTGACTCAAGTTCTGTTTTAAACAGATTGAATCGACTCGACACTTGACTCAAGTCCTGCTTTTGAAAATTGAGTCGACTCAATTCATGACTCATCCCAAAATGTCTAACTCATGAGTCGATTCATGACTCAACTCTGAGTCAGGGGCGGCGCCACGGATTTTATCCAGCGGGGGCAAAATGATCTCGGTTGCCAGGTATCACCAAAGTTAAGATAAAGCTCCATACCCCAGGGGCGGCGCTGGGCCCTTGAGACTAGGTAGGCAAGGCAACATTATCATACAAAACATCGGCAGACGGTAACCACAATACTTAACATTTCATATCGATAATATTTCATAACATAGGCGCATCGATAATTCTTCATAATATAGGTGGCTAGAAGCTGCAGTCTCCACCCATCTCCAACGCCAACCAACCCATCTTCCACACATAGCTATAGCGTTGTTATACGGCCTCGGCTATTGCAGTATAGCACTCCTAATTTAACGAATTTATCCGGGATGAAGGCTTCCTACGCAAAAAGGCACGAAAACTGAGCCGTGAGATGACACGAATTCTTGCTGTGGTTTGCACGCGCGGGATTTTGTTTTATCTAGAATGATGAGTGCTTTTTTCGAAATATCTAGACCCTATGTCAAGCTAGTGGGCCCTTAAATAAATTGTTATGGAGGGTTCTTTTTTTTCTGAAGTTGGGAGTGAAAGGGGTTTTTTTTGATTTATCTATTTTAGTGCCGCCTTTGGGCTACTTACCAGCAGGATTTATGATTTTACTGGTGTGAGTCTGGACGGGTAGGCAAGTTAGCAAGTTTTTTTTCTTGGCATTTGTGCTTAGTTTACGGTTTTGAAGAACATTTTATTGGAAAATTTGGAAAATTTGCTCCAAAATATAGGTCTATTCCGATAAAAGTATAGGCCTATTCCGATTA
This sequence comes from Semibalanus balanoides, assembly GCA_014673585.1. NCBI lineage: Eukaryota > Metazoa > Arthropoda > Thecostraca > Balanomorpha > Balanidae > Semibalanus > Semibalanus balanoides. Next base: position 1,132 of record VOPJ01010792.1, read on the forward strand.
CTGAGAATCATATAAAACGAAAAATAAACATGAAAAAGAAGGGTAGCTAAATATTGGTATCGGGAGATAGGCTACCGAAACTGGGTAGGCAATAGGCATGGCCTACCTTGCCTACATGGGAGAACCGCCCCTGCCTTAACCTTGAAATCGGATAGGATTTTGGAGTGTTTTCTGTTTAATGTGTGTAGGTATCCGTAGCATTTTATCTCTTTGAACTTTTTGAAAAATACAAATGCCCACCCTAGTGTCGTAGGTATCAAAAGTTTCTGTTTTGCGTTACTGCAACTAGAAAGCATTGTAAAACATTAGTTATAACAAAATATATTTTTCCTGATAGGTACTTTATGTAGTAATCATCTACGGACCACATTCATTATTGTTCGTTTGTTAACTGGGTTTTGTAGTGTTGCAATGACTAGGTGATTTTGCGCCCTTAGTCATGTTAATAACTTCAGGAGCGGATCCAGGGGGCGCGTGAGCACGCCCTCTCCCTGAGCCGGGTCTTGCCTATAGCGCGCCCGGAGGGCGCAACTTTTTGTACGGTGCCCCCCCTGACCGAAATCCTGGATCCGCGCCTGATTTTCATACTAGCTGTTTTCTCGATGCATTTTTGCGCTGTGAGGATAACAAGTTAAAGGATATCATATTTTGATGTTTTGGTAACCAAACTTCAGGATAAACTTTTTCACGCGATTTTTTGTTCAAATGTTCATTTTTTTCAATTTGGTCAAATGTCAAAATTTGTAAAGCCAAAAATTGCATGTTAGAGTTCATACTGAGGCTTGTTAACCAAAAACAGCAAAAATGATATCATTTAAAAAATTATCCTCGCAGCGCAACAAAACATCTTGCAAACGACTATAGTCAAATTATTTAATAAAGTTGAATGTTAAAGTTGAACTGGAGCCTTTTCGAAAATAGCACGCGCTCCCAGCCCCCTTTCACGACTTTCAGAATCCCTTCACGATGACGTCACCCCGGCTGTCAGAATCCCTTTACCCCATTGGAATACATGTAAATAGTGCCGAATAGACGATAGGCTGACGCAAATACTATGACATTTAGGGTAACAAAAATTACTTCATTGGTAGCTGACGTCCTTGGACCTTGGTTAATTGAGAAATACACCTCAAAAAGCGAAAATCGTAGCCAAAAGTATTAGTAAAGTATTAGAAGTATTAGTAAAATCTTGCGCGCTCCTACGCAAGTTGTTACTTGAGATACTGGAGCGGCCAAGAGTGACGCACTCTGGTTCAGCATTGCGTGAATGATGGTCAAGTATGATGTCCATTTTTGTACGTCGACTTAGTGACTGCAGTGTCTTCTTGAAAATAGCGCGCGCAAAACAAGTTAATGTACCTACTAATATTTTAGCCATAATACTTGACTTCAGTAAATCAGTTTTTCCCCAAGGCAACACAATGTTTTGTTCATATTTGACTAACATTCACTCAATGTTACACCAGTGTGCATCACTCTTGGCCGCTCCAGTATCTCAAGTAATAACTTGCGTATAGCGCGTGCTATTTGCGAAAAGGCTCCAGTCACTCAAAATTCAACTTTAAATAATTTGACTATAGTGTGTTCCTAATTTTTAAAGCCTGGGTGAAAAAGCCATATTTGTGACAGAAGATTTGTGTCCTTATCGGTTGCAAACATAAATATGGCAGTACGCTTTCAGTACTTCATTAAGAAACGATAATGACCTTTTAATGTTCATTTCTCCGCAATAGGTATCTTATGCACTTGTGTGGTGTAAAAATAATAACAAATTATGCTGAAAATGAGATAACAGCTTTCCATTATTTGACGTTAAATTATAAGGGAAATGGAAAAAATGTGCTGCGAATACTCGGTGATACAAAACATCTGCAGTGATTTTGCTCCTTTCGTTTGTGCGTTAATTAATTTTCGTGTTGAGCAGTCTGTGTTGACGAAACAAAATGAAATGCACCAGATACCAATATTCCCCCCAAAGGTCCTGAAACCATGATTGGCCCCCAAATAGGTTGGACGTAAAATTGCTGACGGGTTGACGACAGGCTTTACCTCCCCCTCTCAGTCAACAACGTCTCGCGACTGAATGATGGTCTGCTTACCCCCTCAACCCTGGTCAACATTTTTCGCTGACGGCTGGTGGCCCGCTATCCTCCACCCTGCCATCGCTCCAAGCATGTTAAATCAACATAAAGTCACCACTAGATTGTACATCCCGCCGGTCCACCGTAAAGAAATCACACGAGCTAGAAGGAATCGTCCGGGTATCCAGTTTGATACCCCAGGGAAAAGTGGTCATACCGAACAGATTGATACCATGGTGTCCAATTGCGCGATGTAGGCTACGCCAAGGTCAGATTGTATTGTCATGTTGTCTAGGTCTCCATTAACGCATGTTAAAGTATAAAGTTAACCAAATAATACAACAATCTTGGGAGAGCAGTCTCTTATTTCTAATATAGCGTTGCACGCTGAAAGCAGTGAGCTATGTAAACTGACTGCACGAGGATTTGCACGAATAGTGAGTTGAATGAGGATGAGCACCTCATTATGGATACATGATGAGGTGCTAATTCGGAGTTGAGAGCACAAGTTTCCTTTCAACCATGCCGACAACCAAGCACTCTAGCAAGATAGGCGGACGAGATATCTCACGGAATATTTCTGAGTATTGTGTTTCGGCAGCATACCAACCTAACTCACAGACTTTGCTATTGTCCATGGACGTGTCTTGCATAGTCCAGAGTCTTCTTTCGGGTTTTGGTTGAAGCCTCCTAGAGCTTGAAAATTCTCGCTCAAATCTACACACATGGTCGAGTCAACAGTGTGTCACAATCCCGGACAGCGGCACACATACGTCACTACCAACACAGGGGTACTCTCGGGTCCGCATCCTCGCCTCCTTTCGGAGAGACGCGGTCACCCTTACCTCTGCTGAGCCCAACACACTACTTCACTGGCCCCTCCCTATATTACAACTAGATAGACAATGCGATCTTGACCATCCTCTCTAGAAAACCCGCCACTCTACCGCGGGCGCCCCCCCCCCCAGGGTCAAACATCAAACATCAAGTAATAATGCAATTTTGATGGGCTCAAAACTGAGTCGGAAGGTCTCAAATGGGTTTTTTAGTGCAGAGTCCAAAAATCATTTGTTAAAAAACCTGCCTCTGAGTCATAAGTTAGAGTCGACTCAATTTTAAAAAGCAAGACTTGAGTCAATGAAGTAGTCGACTGGCATTTTCTGTTTTAACACCAACCAACTGAATCAAGAGTCGAGTCATCTTTTTGGCTGCGGGTTGCAGTTAAAGACTTGACGATCGACTAACAAAAGATATGAGCTCACATTAACAATAGTCAATGGCCCAGTGAGCTCCGTACTAAACACTTATGCAGTGGGGCTCACTGGCGGAGTTACCAGAGCAACACAAATTTCAGGGCCGCGGGGCAAAAGAGAGCGAGGAGTGTGCCCCCGCTGCTTCTCCACAGCGGGGGCAAGCTGCCCCCGCTGCCCCGCGGTGGCGCCGCCCATGCTCTGAGTCAGTTACATGTCTGGACGGCAGTACTAGAGTTTCCGCCCCAATTGTTAACCAGTGGGTTAAAAGTGGCAGCTCTAATACCGCCTCGAGATTTGAAGACCCCTGTCAAGAGGATGGAGTTTGTATTGTGCGCGTGCGACTCAAAGGTATTGTTGGGTTAAAATTTGGCAGATAAGTTTTGTCTAGCATTTCGAGAGCGGTGGGTTTTGATTGTCACGTTGCGTGCACGTTCTTCTCAAAATATTCAAAGCATCATTATTTCGGTGAGAGGCACAAATATGTTATAAAAAGTTCCGGGAAAGACGCAAGTGTTTGTTTACTCAAGCAGAAAATGTTGCCAGACGTGGAATGCCGCGCGTTGCGTGGAGGGGTACATGCCAGTATTGCTGATATTTGCTGGATCTCATACGGTAACGACTTTGGAAGTGTGATTCGGCAACATTTAATTAATAAAATCGACGTTCTTTGAAAAACGCTGTTACTGGTTAACATCGGCAGTTGCTCAAGTTTCGGCAATGTGCTTGATTCTTAACTGCTTTTGTTTGGTTCTGCCGGGCGTTCGAGAAGTGCTCGTCCACATGTAGGTACTTTCTTCTTCAATCGTGTTGTCTCTATGATTATATTTGTTAAACAAGTTTCTGTTCACTTTGGTCATGTCTCCGTTTTCAGGACTGGTGAAAGGCTCGTAAATTACACTACGAGATCATGGACGAAGAAATCGATCCTCAGGTAAGCACTTGCGGATCCAGTGTGTTGGTGTGTGTGTGTGTGAGAGAGAGAGGGGGAGGGGAGATTCAAAGGGACTGTGACCTCTAAAACTACCCAAAATGGGTTAAAATGTAACTTTTCCTATTTTTCTTTGAAAATATCAACAACTTTTACCAGTGAACTGGGAAGGTGAGGCGTATTTTAACTTCTACTAACATTGACATAGGCGACGGGGTTTATATAGCCTTGGGCGGCGGAACGGGGGTGGGGGAGCACCATGCCCCCTTGAATTTGCAAAGGGGGCACCCATATCAAAGTGCCCCCTTAAAATTTAGGATGGCTAAGGTATACGATTTAGGTCTAATTAACAAATTAATGGAAACACATTTGTATAATGTCGTGAATATTTACGAGCGTGATTATGCTCGTGGAAAAACGAAAAATGTTTTATAAATTGTAGAAAACCGAGTTTTTAAGCAAACTGCAAACGATAAACGTCAAAAGAAAGGAAATGTCACTTTTTCAAAATGGCAATCTCGGAGAAGCAAGATTTTGTACCGTTAACCCGGCATTGACTGGGGGGGGGGGGGCGGTTATTTGTAACGCCCCTGAATCATGCCTCGTAATAACTAATAAAGGTTAGCACGCTATCACTCGTGGACGTTTCACTTCGGTTACCTTCTCGTACACAAATAGTACGTCTTCCGTGCCAAAATGAAGCAATTTCGTTGATATTTTTTCATGGTCATTTTGCCCGGGTTAAAAGGTTTTGCCCTGGCCAGTGGCCAAAAATAGGTTTTAACCATTTTCTCCCGGGAGATTGTGGGCAAAACTGGCAAAAACTTGGCGAAACTGAAATTGAACGTATCTTCAGTTTCTCGTCATAGGATTGGAAGTACTACTATTTGCCGGCACTTACTTCGATCATACTCTTGAGACCATATAAAACAACCTAAAGCCCAGATTGCTAAGCTCAGAGGCCGTTCTTATAAAAAAAAATCGAGCCACCGGCTCGATTTTTTTTAGAATGGCTTCAGGACTAGATATTTGCTATGTTTGGGCACAATATAGGATACCAACATTGTATTTGGCTTTGCTGCTAACAATAATCGGGACGGCACATTTCCGACCTAAACATCTCCTGCGCCGAGTTATTGAAGCACATGAATTAAAAAATCGAGCCAGCGCTCTATTTTTTTTTATAAGAACGGCCTCAGTTGGCCTTTAGTTGGCTAATATGATTACCCTCATGAATTACCCTCAGCCCATTTAATGGTTTGGTGGCCGAATCCCAATTCCGTCCGTCTCAGCTCCAGTCGGGAGAGCGCTGGACTATACATATCTGACCCTACCCTAGATTCTTAAACTAATATAGTAGGATATGGGAACTCGCTTGCGAAAAATATTCCGAGTAACTCATTTAATACAAGTTGTGCGTTAATTAGAATGGAAATAATATTATTTATACCTGATTAAACTATACATGTGTTTTGTCGAGACACATTGTTCATGACCAATAACTGATTTAAGTTGATAAATACAATAAATAGTCCAGCTGTAACACAATTTGCAGTTTTGCCAAAATTTCGGAATCACCTGCGCTTTTTTTTTGCGCATAATGCAAATTGTACACCTGAGGTGCTGAGTCTGAGTCAGAGTCTTCTGCGTCCGAAAAAGCGCGAAACTAACAAGCTGAATTTTTTGCAGCAGCTGGCCTTGACGGATTCAACTAAGTCGAGAATTTTGACTAGTTTTTGGACGTTGCAAACAATTGTTATTGATGTTTTCATAATAGAAATAAATTAAATAATATTGGTCGTACATAATGGTTGAGTATGAACTACTGGTATGCGCTTGGTAAAAGCTGCGCACGTCACAGAACATACCGTGGCTTCAGCGAGCGTCCTGGGGCCAATAATCTGCGCCCAAATAGACATTAAGTTCGTGATTTGCGTGCGAGACGAATTGGGCGCTCTGGCGCCATTCATTTGACAGAGTATTTTTCCATTTCTGTATCGTATCCTAGTTGGTTCTATTTAAAAGCTCAAATTCGGTAATATCTGCATGTACGATCACATTGTATAATATGTAGGAACAGAACTGATTATCGTCACGGATTGGGAAGGCGAACGCGTACAAGTCTAAGCTTGCGCCGTGGCGGCTCGTCCGGCGGGGTCGGACCCCGCCGAACGCGCCACCGAAAGTTAGGGTGAGTGGACGATTGAAAAGCCCCATTAAAATCGAACCATGCAGAAATATTGAAGAAACGAGCTGCTCATTGAATCATAAAAACTTATGTTGACAGATAAATCCTATCTTGATACAACAATAAACAGGGTGGTAGTACTTCTTGCTGTGTCACCTATTGCTTGCCTTATCAATTGAAGTATGCAGAGGATTCTCCTGCAATGGTGGAGTCACGGCATACTTCACAACGTAAACCGCCCCCCCCCCGCCGGTTGACCTGTCGGCGGTGGGCAAGCGCGACCGCGTTAACCCGCGTTCCACTGGGCACCTCTGCATTTCCCGCGCCCTAACTGGGAGGGGGGGTGGAAACCCCCCTTCAGTGTCCTAGGATTGCTTTAAAGCCAGGGTGCAGATGGTAAAATTCAGACTGAAAATCAGGAAAAAGAGTGGAAAATTATTCCTTCGAAAAGAGCCTTTTTCAAGAAATTACGCATTTTGCTATTAAACAAAACTTGATCAATTTTCTGGCTTTTTGCATATCAAAATATATGATTGCAAAAATAATATAAAAAGTGAAAAAGAGTGGAAAATAGACATTCAAATTGGGCAAAAGGAGTGGAATATTATATCTTGTAGGGTGTCGCTTTACTCCTAAAATTTCCAATCGAAGGACACTGCCCTCTTCTAACTCGGCTCCTATGGCACGTAGACAAAAAAAAAAAAAAAAAATGTGCGAACCATCATAAATCATTTCGAAACTACTTCGTTTTTTTCGCTCACGTCAAAATTCAGGTCACCAGAGGTCATCGAAGGTCAAATTTTCCAGTTTTAGGACATAACTCCAGAAGCCCCCCAATATCTCGGCAACTATGCTATCTAGAAACTAACGTCAATGTCAATCGATAGACATTGAAATTTGCAATCGACATAGTTGTCCTTAAATTTGACCTCAGGTCAATACTTTAGGCTCTAGAGGCCATTTAAGTCTAAAATGCTGATTTCTGGCAAAAAATAATTTCGCAAATAACTTCTTACCTAACAAAGATATGCAATACTGTTAACATCATCGTGTTTGTCTCGTCCATGTGCTTTTAAATTTGTTAATTTTTCATGTTAGGTTAACTTAAAAAAAGGTCAAGGTCAATTGGTGACCTAAGTAGGTTATGTTGCATATTAGGAGACGTGTCTCGACGAAACAAACACATTGGTGAAAGTTGCACTTCTCTATCTGCATTATGTCCAGAGTTTGTATTTGTAATTGTATTGCGGTTGAAGAGCGGTCCACTGCAGGAGTAGTTATTGACGAAAAGGAGTTGGTGACCTCGGATGACCTCAGATGACCCTATATGGGTCACTGAAGAAAACCTGCACTTAGATCATACATAATATCCTCTGATAACATTATCCAGAAGGAAACGGACCGATATCCTCGAAAAATAAAGCATTTCAATATGTATCCATTGACTTATAATGGGAGGTCACAAAAATGGCCTGACCTCAGATCACTGATATAAAAAATACGAGATACTTATTTTGTAGATACTGATGACTTAATGCAATCATATAAGTTTGATATCGATCCCTCATAAACTGTGGTCTTGGCACGACTGCAAACTTTTTGGGAGGTGGGGTCACTTTACCTGACCTGGTGATCTGACCTAATCTGACACGAAACTTGAAACACGAAGCTTGAAAAATTCAAGGCCTTAAAGTATCTGCATGTTCTTCTTCGACCCGTTGTCAAAGAGGGACAAACAATACCGGCCGGTTGAGGCACTGACAAATACTTCTAAAATTCAATATCTTTCAAACTTATCGCTATCCCTAAATATAATTATAACTACTTATCAACGGTCCACAAACCGTAGTTCAAAGTAAAACATTTGTATTTTATTGGACACTAAAAAACCTTGATCGTTTTTGCATGATCTTTCATGTAGATCAACCTCTTATAATTATATTTCTGCAAAATGCTGAAAAAATAGACTAAAATGTAAACAAGTTGATAAAAAAATATTCGTCGTTGCTAAGCATCATGTCACACCGTAATATTCCATTCATCCAAGGCTATAGAAGAACCATTCATCCATCAGCGTAATATTCCATATTCTATTCATCCAAAGCTTTACTGGTTTGGCGAGAGGCGTTGTCTTAGACATCGCTACAGAACATTTTGATATACGTCCTAACGTCCGTGTGTTCCATTTCCAGTAAGCAGTTGCATACTTATTTTTTGTCGATCCTCATGCGGGGGATCTGGAATGATGATTCTGATTTTTTGCTGTATTTTGTTGAGACAGGATGTAGCTAAACGATTGAAAATGATAAAGCTCTTTTTTAAACCTCCAGGAAATCATCCCTGATCACCAGGACTCACCTTCGGTGGACCCCCTGGGGTCCAGCAGCAGCATCGGGGTCGATCACCCCAGCATGAGCGACTACCTTGAATTTATGAAGGACATACCAAGAAGGAGCGTTGAGGGGTAAGTGTTTTTGATGTAATGTAAATTAACCCCCTTAGAAGTGCCAACTATTCGGAAGAGCTTCTTCACCAAATTTGGAGTTTGGGATGGGGAACCAGGTTCAGTTCAGATTGTTTTGTTAAACAAAAGATACATAAAATACAACAGACAATTACGGATCGGCGCAAAAGCAAAAGCTTACATCACAGCGCCTC
>VOPJ01010793.1:0-10236 GCA_014673585.1 Semibalanus balanoides
CTGTTTAACGTCAATATATTGACCACTGACCGGCCCTGTATTATGTGGAGTAGCTATCTTTAGCTGATTTGTGTCACTCATAAGCTATCGCTTATTCCTGGCAAATTAGTGATTTTATTCGTTATCCTTGTGCCCTTCTGAGCTTGTGGAGGCCTTTCATCATGCAACATAAGACGATATTCAATAGCAACAGCCAACACATAATCATCCATCTGTATATGTCTATAATTTAATCTCGTCATGGTCTCTTGGGATGTGATCATGGCCATTTAAATGACCTGAAAGTAGGTGATCTTCATCGGATCATTAGATGTTTACTTTGCTATGGGCGAGTCTTGAATGAAGGCTTTGAAAAATAAATTCAAATTTTAAGTTGGATGATTCCTCAATTGATGGGCTCTTCCAAAGATAAATGTTGTCATAGATTCAATTCTATGCGCCTCGCCCATAACAAGCATTAACTATTTGCAAGGATTTCGGTCAGGGGGCACCATAAAAAAGGTTGCTCCCTCCGCCCTCCGAGCGCGCCTTAGGCGAGACCCGGCTCAGGGGGGTGGGGGCACGCCCACGCACCCCCTGGATCCGCGCCGGGGCAGTGCGACTGGCGTCAGCAGTCCACTGGCGACTGGCGTCAGCGTCCACTGGCGACTGGCGTCAGCAGTCCCATGGCGACTGGCGTCAGCGTCCACAATGCCTGCCTGACACTTTTGTTGTCTTGAGACGACACACACAACAACAAAATTTGATTGAACTAAATCCAATAAAATTGTAATAGACGGTTGGCTCAAGCTGATTTAATTGAACACTAATTATGGTCAGGCTACCCGCTAGCTAGTAATGTAGATATCGAAAACGCGTTCTGGTCACCAAGTATGACACGTCTGACAATTGCTGCCCTCTGGGCATGTTTCTCCGATTAGAGAGCATTAATGTGTTGGCACAGGTAATGTGGTTCTACTGGACGCATGCGCCCCAACAGCGTGAGTCATGAGTGAAACTATGGACATTTGGTAACCCTTGTTTTGCGTTGTTTGCCGACAGATTATTTTAACTATTGTGTCATATGCGTATTATTGTTACCATTGCATTATCTGCAGAGTACGTGGTGAGGCTTGCCTGAGGCAAGCAGTAAAGCTAAAAGTAAACATAATAAAAAAGTCTCAAATCCGGCCCGACCAGCGTCTGCAGCGCACGGCGTACCACGCAAAACAAACGTTCGTTTTATACGTCATTTAATGTGAATGAAATATGTATTATAAGTACTATTGGTTCCAAAATAAGCGTCCCGCGGCGTTTGCCGGCACAGCAGTTAAAGTGAATATAACGCCTGGGAAAATTAGTGCCAATATGGAGACTAGTGCCCAATGTGGGTGGCACTCATGTCCATTATTCCAATGCTTTTCAGAGAAGCAATATTCATTTAACTGCTGTGCTGGCAAACGCCCGCGGAGCTTATTTTGGAGCCAATAGTACTTATATACTATTTCATTCACATTAAATGACGTATAAAAACGAACTTTGTTTTGCGTGGTACGCCGTGCGCTGCAGACGCCTGGTCGGGCGGATTTGGAGACCTTTTTTAATTATATTTACTTTTAGCTTTAACTGCTTGCCTCAGGCAAGCCCTCACCACGTACTTCTGCCAGATATATGAATGGAACAATATACGCAATATGACCAGATAGTTTTAAAAATAATCTGTCGGCAAAACAACGCAAAAAGTACCAAATGTCCATAGTTTACTCATGACTCAACGCGTCTGGGGCGCAATGCGTCCATAGAACCACATTACTGTGCCAACACATTCACCATGCTCTCCTATCTGAGAAATGCCCGAGGCAGCATTTGTCTATACGTGTCTATACTTGGTGACCAGAACGCGTTTGTCGATACTCTAATTACTGAGCTAGCGGGTAGCTTTTGACCATAAATTGTTCAATTAAATAAGCTGCCACCTGTCTATATCCTACATTTTATGGATTTTATTCCAATTCATTTTGCTTGTGTGTGTGTGTCGTCTCAGAACAAAAAGTAGTCAGGCAGGCATTGTGACTGGCCTGACGCCAGTCGACAGTGGACTGCTGAACGCAGTCGCCAGTGGACGCCTTGCGCCTAGTCGCCAGTTGGACTGGCTGACGCCAGTCGCAACCCGGCGCGAATCAAGGGGTTGCGTGGGCGTGCCCCACCCCTGAGCCGGGCTCGCCTAAGGCGCGCTCGGAGGGCGGAGGGAGCCAGACCTTTTTTATGGTGCCTACCGAAATCCTTGCAAATAGTTAATGCTTGTTATGGCGAGGCGCATAGAGTTGAGTCTATGACAACATTTATCTTGGAGAAGCCCATCAATTGAGGAATCATCTTAACTAAATTCGAATTATTTTTCATAAGCCTTCAATTCAAGCCTCGCCCATAGCAAAAGTAAACATCTAATTGATCCGATGAAGATCACCTACTTTCAAGGCTCTTTAATGGCCATGAAATCAATCCCAAGAGACCAATGACGAGATTAAATTAGACATTCAGATGTGATGATTATGTGTTGGCTGTTGCAATTGAAATATCGGTCTTATGTTGCATGATGAAAGGCCTCCACAGCTCAGAAGGAACAACGGATAACGAATAAAATCAACTAATTGCCAGGAAATGAAGCGATAGCTTTATGAAGGACACAAATCAGCTAAAGATAGCTACTCCACATAATACAGGGCCGGTCAGTGGTCAATATATTGACGTTAAACAGCTTAGCACCGACGTGCGGGCATCGCCAATCATGCAGTAACAACCACCAACGTAATGCTATTTGCCATGTCTTCTATACACTCGAGGAAGGTAAGTTTGATGTCTGATTACTTTCTGTTTGTAATGGCCTCCTTCGCTGCCCTTTGTAGCCCAAACTTTGCAAATATAGCTAGACATAGATGGTAGTAGATGGTAGTTATAGCCATCACTTATGCCGCATATGTCCACAGTCTTATATTACCATATGCAGTCAGTAAGCAAACGGTGGCCCAGAATTGACTGCCCACATTCAGTTATTCGAAATGTCATGTCGTGGCGAAATATCTCATATTTATGTCCCTTCGTCACACCGTGTGGCGGACTATTATAGTCGGTGAGCAGAACATTAGTCGGCTATTATCAGCCGTTACATTCCCAACAGTCTATATCAATGTAGTTCTCCTTACTACTTTAGGTACATCCGATTCAACTCTGCTGGACCTGCCAGTTAACTATTCATGCTGCTGTTATCGGGGTCTGTGTCGCGGGGCCAGATATTTCGCAAGATGTCTGAAGCAGACAAGATAATGATGTGATTCTAACAACATCTCATCCCACAAAAATATCATGCATTGTGATCTATGGTGGCCAGGAGCAACTGGGCATCACCAATGTCACCGCCAGACCAACCGGCTATCTGTTGGCAGAACCGCACAAAGCGTAACTGACGTGCAACCGTGCACGCCGCAATTTACCAGCTCCTTTCTGTTGTCTTGCATTTCTTGTTTAATCTTCCTTTTTTCTACTATGAGCTGAGTAGTGTAAACTGAACATCCTGCTACTATTGACACAAAAATGACTGACAAGAACTGCCGATAAAATATGGTTTATTTGTTAGGTTCATTGCGGCTCGTTTTCTATTTCATAGATGCACATTGCACAATAAGAGCCCAATAGGAGCCCCGATTAGCGCGACAAAATTAATTACGGCGACCTTTCAATAATGGAATAACAATTGCACTATATGGCACAGAATCACCCCCAACTTACGATTACGGTATGTTCTATCTTTCGTCATGAGCCGTCGAAGCGTGGCATGCGTCGGAACATGAAGCTTTGAATCACACGGTGCAGACACGCGTCGTCGCTGCTGTTGACGTACACAATACTCAAGGACGAATTTGTGATATCGTAAGTCACTCAGTAACATGAATAGGGTGCATCCAACCGAAATTAAATGTTGGCAGCCCACTGAGGCCATAACATATATTATAAAATTACATTTATTCCAATTTCGTCGATTTTTTTAGAAGTGTACAAAATGTTACGCACGGTTTGAAAACGTCATCGATGTAAAAGGTCGATATAAAAAGTCCCGACTGATCCCAGATTAATTCTGGCACCATAGCGTGTCCAGATGAATCTCCTATCAGGAACCTATTCGTTAACATGCGATGATGTGCGATTTTTAGAGCAGTTAAATGGACACTGACACATTCCAAAAAGTTATCAGATGTAAGCCGCTTGTGGTGCTTAATATGAAGTAATTGCTGCCAAACACGATTATGACATTTGTTTCTCACAAACAGTGCTCAATTTAATAAAAAGTAAAGTTTTTAAGATTTGGGCTGTGACGTCATGAATGAATTTCGTGGGAATAAGGAACACCGTCATGCTGACCATATGTACGGCTAATGTATGGCCAACATGTAAACAGTGACTATCAATCAACATTTAAGTAAGAGAGTGAGCGACGTCATCGATCAGGGTTCCCGCTTCAAAATTACACTGGGGACGGGAATGTACAGATGTCAAAACAACTCCAATTTGTGGCGGGCCAAAAATTACGTTAACCTGCGGGGGTAGTGGGCAAGATTCCTGCCCCCCCCCCAGAAATCTCGAGAAACTCGTCGGATTTCGGATGTTGGACAGAACTTGTCCGTGTACGTATGCCAGAGAATCACTGTGAATCATTCACCAGTGGTAATTTTGAGCGATTGAATCGTGATGTAATCATTCATGTTTACCGGTGAATCATGATTGAATCATTCATACAAATTTGAATAATTCGCAAGTCTGTTTCAGAGATGTGGTTACACAACACAGTCGCTGAATTTGTGATCGAATTTCTAGCAGCAGCACGAATATTCCGCTGTGAACGCGATTCTCTGGACAGTGGCGTGGCCTGCGCCTTATGAACGTCACACTGTCTCTTGGTCCTGATTTCCGAATTCAGCTGGATCAAAAACGCCATTGTTTCGAATACAGAGCGCCTCGGTGATCAGTGATGCATCTTGAAATATGTGAAGTTTCTCAGTCGTCACGCCTCCCCCGACCCCGTGAAAGAACAATTGTGTTTTGTTTGCATTTATTTATCACACCACATACAGAAAACGGCTCCGGCAGAAAACGGCCTGAAACACGCAAGGCGCTGCGCCACTAGCGGAAGACAATCTTGAAATACTACAGCTCTGCGCACGGAGGCAAACGGTAAAACCGATCTAGTATATGTAGGTGCGTCTGTAAGTCTGACGCAGCAAAACCTCCCACAGTAGTGTGACGGTGGGCTTGGCGTTGGCGAAGCGCTGGTTGATGTCTCGCCGAAGCTTCCGCCTGGCCATCTTCTTCTCCGGACTGTTCTTTTCCTCCAGCCTCCTGCTCTTTTCCTCCAGCCTCCTCAGGCGCATGTTGAGCATAAGCAGGCGAGCCCGGGCGTTGGCCACGGCAACCTCGTCCTCTGTTGGCTCATCAGGGTCCTCATATTCATCCTCCGTAGACGATGATGATGAAGACGAGTCGCTGCTGATGCACTGTCCGCCTCAGACGATAGTCGTGAAGACTCTGAACGAATAGATGAAGGGCGATCCACTGCTGCTGTCATCATCAGAGTCCACCTCAGACGATGAAGATGATGACGCCTCGCCGCTGACCTCATCACCACTGTCTTCCTCGGACAGGGGTGACAGGGGTGGTGGTGGCAGCTGGGCCAGGTGATTATCCGTCTCGTCCCCACCTTCAGCTGGGCTGATCGAATTCAAGCACAGGTTCTGCAAAGAAAGGAGAAAATATGGTTAGTTTTGCAGGTTCTAAGGACCAACACTTTATTTTCTATCGTTGATCTTTTCTATGTTCAGGGTCCATCGAATTGTACAGCTTGTCACCGATGCTCCATAATCTCTATTTTCTAACGCATGGTTGCGATAAACCGACACAATTTAGACATGCAAGTTTATCCCCGTCTCGGGGCCCCCTGCTAATAGAGCTCATGATCGGTCAGACATTTTAAGTACACTGGCCTGGCATACAATATAGTGTTTATTTGTTGATTGCAACGTACCATTAATGTCAGCAGCAAGCTGAGCTTAGCTGAATTCTCGATTCCTCTCCCCACAAGGTGTCATTGATATGCTAATTTAAATGCATGCCCAACAACAGATATATGGCCTATGAGTGATAACATGATAACCTATGAGTTTTTTAGTATAACAAAAACATCCCAAATATACCGATTTTTGTGGATGTTTGTACATTTAAAACGGCTTTTCATCTATTCAAATGTTTCAAAGTCGCTCGTGGGTGCATTTCCTCCGAATAAAATAAATGGAAACTAGCCCATTACAGGTTCATGCAATAATCATATTCAATTTCGCAATCTATTTCAGGCTGTCCACAGAGGGGAAAAGAAGAGTCATGCCCCCAAGTCAACCTGGTATCGGCCAAAGTATTGACTAGCATTTCCTGAAAAGATAGACAAATATACAGTAAATTTTTTTATCAAGGAGGTTTTGTTTGTATAGGAGAGTAAATATTATAAAGGAGAGTTTTGTTTTGTATAGCTATCAGATGTCTAACCAGTGCAATCAGATAAGTTACCAGAATTGCGTAGACTTTTTCGGATTTGGCCTACCAAAACGCAACCGTTATGGATCCACCTATGATCCTATTTGCTCCTTAGTGCTTTCTTATTGAACGAAATAGAAAATAGATGAAACGAAATGAGTTGATGAAATTTATACGTTAGCAAAACACAAAACTATTTTTCTTCGCCAAATTATATATGATAACGCGTTTACAGTATTTTGTATGGTATCAATCGGAAATAATCATTTTAACAATCAGATCATTAACTTACGCCGGGCCGGTACTCGGCGCCACCTTCCTGGGGCCGAGGGGGGGGGGGCGTTTCGACGCCCCCTCTAACTCAGCTCCTATGGAATCTAGATATAAATCAAAAACACTGTTCGGGAGCCCGTCAAAAAGCATTTGGAATCTATTTTGGTGAAAATTTGTGTCAGGTCAATATTAGGGTCACCAGAGGTCATCAAAGGCAAGATTTTCCAGATTTAGGACTTAGCTCCAGATACCCCCATTATCTCGGAAACTGCGATAGCTAGGAACAAACTAAAATTGAATTCGCTATTTAAATTGCAATCGCCACCATGCCCTCAAATTTGAACTCATGTCAATAGTTAAGGCTCCGGAGGTCATCGAAAGTCAAAAAGTATATTTTTGGCCAACACTGTTTTCACGAATAACTGAGTACTTAATTGAGATACGGAGATAATTTTGACACCATTGTGCTTTTATTGAAGTCGCTTTGAGTTATGTAATATGTATATGATTACCAGGTTAAGTAAACCTAGAAATGTGACCTCAGTTCAAGGTCAAGTGGTGACCCAATGAGGTCATGTTGCACATTGAAAGACGTGTCTCGACGAGACAAAAACATTGGTGTCCTTGTCACTTCTCTATCCTGATTTATGGAGAGTTATTGACACAAAGATGTTGGAGAACTCGGATGACCTCGGCTGACCCTGTAGGGATACCGGAACAAAGATTGCATATTGGTCTTCAAGAATGGCCTAAGATAACATGATTCAGAAGGAATTGGGCTGATATCATGCGTATCCTCAGAATGGAAAGAATATGTGGGTTGCCGGGGCGTGTTCGGAAGGTAAAACAAAGGAATTTTGCTCTGCAAAACGGTCGGGAATTCGGACGTGGGAAGGGTTCAAACACGGTTTAAGCTGGTGGGTTAAACAGGTCAAAAAGTAGGAAAAATCAGTGGAAGCTCGGTCAAACGATTTCACTGTCTTAAACGAAACAACACGGTTTAAACTTTGGGCTTTATATTTAGCCGCAGCAAAAAACGTGGAAGTAAAGGGCAATAGGGCGAGGGAACAGGGAAAGCTAACAACCAGTTGTTTAATTTCGGAAACAGAAACAGGTTTTTTTAAGCGAAATATAATGCGATAATGTGAAAACAGATAACATCAGAAAACTTTGGTAAAAAACGGGACAATAATAAAATAACGATACGATAGTTTACCGGTCAATCACGTTATACAGAAGGCAAGCAAAACAGAAATTGGATTAACATATTGCGAGACGACAAAAGTACTTGATAAAATACAAACTTCTTGCCTTCGTCGGCAGCTACGGCCGCGCCGCAACACAACTTGTTGGCGCAAAGAGCGTAAACAGAGCGTAAGATATGCCGCAACCAAATTACGGCTGCCGTAGGTGCGGCACCACAAATATTTCTACTGAATTCTACTGAATACTGAATATTCTGAATTCAGAATACATCTGAATATTTCCCCCATTGTCTTATAATGGAGAGTTCAAGAAATTTACCTGACCTTAGATTGCCGATATAAAAAAGTCTGCGACATACCTACGAACTGTAGGTAACTGCCTCTTATGAAATCCTGTATGTACGAAACCGATCGGCCACAAACTGTGGTTTTGGTGGGACCGCAAACTTTTTGGGAGGTTGGGTCACATGACCTGGCCTGGTGACCTGACCTGAGATGACCCGATATCAAATTTTAAAATGTGTTGGTAGTTAATTCCCAAACAGCTGTGTCAAAAACGTCGGCGCTGCGCGCCGCCATTTTTACGCTATTCTCGAAAAACCTTGCGGGGACGTCTAAACGCCCCCCCCGCGGCCGGCGCGGGTTAAAAACACAAAAACAGCATACTTCTATACTTCTAGCAATGGAAGTTCTAACATAGAAAGTCGTGATTTAATCAGAACACCTCTAATTTGTGCCGATTTGCATTTCAAAATTATGCTTAAAGGGATCATAAGACCTTTTTACACTTTATTGGAGGTGACAATAGTACAATAACGTGACTTTGGAGGAGCGATATGGGTTTTTGAACGACACCTCGACACCTATTTCAGAAGCCCGACATGATGCTGAGCGGCCCGAGCACAGCGAGGGACGCTAAGGGTCATGAAGGGCTTCTGATAATGGTGAAGGGCCTTTCAAAACCCATTCGACCGACAAATGACACGTTATTTGTATTATTGTCACTTATCTAGGTCAGATATTTATGTGTCATCATTGCTGATTGTTCTAGGCCGCGCGTTGTCGGATTTAATACCGCGCGTGAATCAACTGCTCGTGATTTATATTTTTATCCTAAAAAAATGTTATTTTCGGAAATTCAAGCAGATGCATCATTCTTGATCTACCTTCTAAAGCAATAGGATCATTTTCATTGTATGTGGAAAACGTTAATTTAGAGTAACTATGGACATTGCAATATCTAAAAATGAGCTAATAGAACTAAGCAAAAGTGCAGTACCAGCCAACACATCAAATGCTACTGAGTATCGCAAGAAAAAGTTCAATGAGTGGCTGGTTTTTTCAGAGACCATCTGCGCATCCTTGTGATTTTTGAAAACCGTTTACACCGGATAGTGATTGACCGGACAAATCAGGACCTCAGAAACCTCCCAAAACAGTCAATAGCTGCGTCAACGAAAGCGGCGATTTGTCGTCGCTGCTCACGATGCGACGTTAATGGTTCCTGGTCTGATCAACGTCGACTTCCGTTAGAGGAAGGATTTGACTTTGCATGAAACGTGAATGTCAAAGCCATGTATGTCATTATGTGTACACTGAAAATACAATTTAAAAACCTGAAATTTACTCTGCATAGATTGTTTATGCATATTGAATGAAAGGGTGAAATAAAAAACAATCAAGCCTCATACAGAGCAAATTTTATATATGCGAGTCAGAGAAACCATAAGAGACGACACGTTTCACGATAAGCCTCATCTTCAGGTCTTTAGGTCATTTGCAGGACTATATACTAACCATTGAGCAGCATTCTTCCCGAAACTGTCGGGCGTTAATGTCATTATTGGCCCGACAGTTCGGAACTGTCGGGCCAATAATGACATTATTTGCCCGACAGTTATTTGTTTTGAGGACAATATAGGTCTTGAACCGCCCTTCGTAATGGCGGTAATCGCCTGGTGAACGACACGTGCAAGTGACAATAATGCAGTTTGGTACACGAGGCTAAATTATATTGCAGATCTTAGTCATAAAGCTTGAAAATGTCTCCATTTTTTACTTTATGACTAAAATTTTCAAGCTTTATGACTAAAATCTGCAATATAACTTAGCCTCGTGTACCAAACTGCATTGTCACTTCCAATAAAGTGGAAAAGGGTCTTATGATCCCTTTACAGGAAAAAAATCACCTTTTATTTTTGTT
>VOPJ01010794.1:0-10236 GCA_014673585.1 Semibalanus balanoides
ACATATTTCCTTTTACAGAAGAAGATCTAAGCGATTTTACTAAGGAAGGTTTGCTTTAAATCAGCAATCAGTGCATAAGCAGGCTAAATTCACGTCCGTGAATAAAGCGGCTTATTACGCGACTTATTTAGCAACGACCTCCAATTTATTTAAAAAATGAATATATGATCCATAGACCACAAGGACCACGAATCTGATGTTTATTTAGTATATAGCACGTCTCCTTTAAGGTCAAGATCAAGGTGAAATTAGGGGAAACAAACAAAATGCACGGAGTAACCGCTCGATCTTTTTCATTTCTAGCTCAAATACAGCACAGGGCAAGGGTCAAATATAACTGAGGGCTGGGTTTAAAAATTCAGCAAAAATAAACCAAATTAAGGTCCATATTTTATGTCATTTTTAAATATATGGAAGGTCGTCGCCATTCCGTTCGGTTCCCGTTCTCGTTTCGTTCCCGTTCCGTTCCCGTTCCGTTCCATTTCCGTTCCCGTTCCGTTCCCGTTCCGTTCCCGTTCCGTTCCCGTTCCGTTCCCGTTCCGTTCCCGTTTCGTCCCCGTGCCCGTTTGAAACATTCCACGTCCCGTTCCCGTTGTTGTCACATTCCACGTCCCGTTCACGTTGTTGTCACATTCCCAACGTGTTTCGTGTTATGATATAAATACTGACTATCTTAGAAGACCTTTATGATTGCACCGATATACTGTCAGCATCGGACAGTGTGAGACACTAGAAAGTTATTTAGCTGAAAAGCGCAATCAATTCTGACCAATACCTACCAATAAATTATTCATATTTATGAACATCAAGGTTAAAGTAGCAGCTTTATTAAAACGCTGTTACGCCAATTTCGGTCGGCATAATTTACGTCGGCAAAACTTTCATTAGATTACAGCAATGCAATTTTTCGGCCCCATACTGCAGTGCCTATTTTCGTGTCTAACATCCAGGTCACTGTTATCTATGACAATACTTATAAAACTGCTTTCATTATTAGTCAAACGAACTTTTCCTGTTGTCTCGAAATTCACACACAAATGGTGTCCGTGCCGAATGGATACAACATATTCTGGAGCGCGCCTTTAGCGCCAGTGGGTGGGTATGTCTCCCATGCCCCCTTAAATACGCCACTACACATAGACATCTGTTAAGTTATGCGTGTAGGTATTGCTCAATATCGACTATGTGCGACTACAGGATCGCAGCTTGCAAGAATAATGCATCATCATTCGTCGATACATCGGTAGCACCATGCTGGACTCATCAGGTGATCGCGCAGAGGCTTGATCCGTGCATCGTCAGACAGTTTCGAAACTGCCTATAGGCAGTTTGATACTACTGGGCAGTTTCCAAACTGCTATGGTTTTCAGACAATTTAGGAAGCTGCCCAAGTTTTTATATTGTATTTATGTTCTATGTTACTAATACTATACCATCAATACAAAATCACATCGTAAATAGCCAAATAACAACGCAGATCTTCTCTTGTCTTCTCCTATATGCTTGTTCTTGACCAGATGCGTATTCCAGGGGAGGGGCCGCTAGCCCCTCCCCCCCGTAAGCCAGGTCGTGGCCATGGCGCGATCGAGGTCGCCCACTTTTGTATGTGTTGCACCATGCCGAAGTCGTCGATCCGTGCCTGATTACAACAAAGTATAATAAATATAAGTACGAACTCACCTTTTTCATGCAATTTACTAATTCGAACATGACTTTTTAGGTTATATTTGGTTTGAGTTAAATATCACTTGGATAGTCCGCTGGGGAGGATCCAAGGGGGCTGGCAGAGGGGTGCCAACCTCCCCCAGGCGCCCCAGGTCGCGGCCGGGCCGTTTTTTGGCCTCCCCCAAACCTCCCCGCTTGGGGAGGCCAAAAACACGGCCAACCCCGCAACCGGCGCTGGGGGAGGTTGCACCCCTTTCTGCAGCGCCCCCTCGGGATCGCCAGTGATATTTTCATGCATTTGTAATTCTTCTCTTTTTTTTCCCGTGACTCTTTCCCATGTCTTGACCATACTATCTGGCCAATTTTATTTGCAACCGTTGAATAGTTCCGACCCGGCTTAATTGCTCCTCTGAACTGCACTCTCCTCCCTTCCATTTCGATATAAATAGCTCACCCTCCGCTCCCCTGCCTTGACCCTTGACCTGCGTTGGGCTCGGTGGCCCAGGGGATCTCAAACTTGCTGGTACCGCCCGGTGTGAACCTGGCCAGTATGTGCGATTCTTTCAAGAGAGACTGTACATTGTACATACATTACATTCTGCATTCAATGGTTTGATGGGGTCAATGCAGTGAGCGAGAGAGACAGAGACAGAGACAGAGACAGAGACAGAGACAGAGACAGAGACAGAGACAGAGACAGAGACAGAGACAGAGACAAGAACAGAGACAAGAGACAGAGACAGAGACAGAGACAGAGACAGAGACAGAGACAGAGACAGAGACAGAGACAGAGACAGAGACAGAGAGGCTGCTATCTACCAGGCTGCTCCGTTTTGCCTGGAGTGGTAGTCGTAAGCGAGAACCAGAGGCGCAACCAGTGTGAAATGTAGGGGCGGATCCAGAAATCTCAAGATGGGGCTATTATTCAATCGGAGGCTCTACCTACCCAAATTTCAAAACTCCACGGATTTGGCACTTTATTTCGTTGAGCCCTCAGACCTAAAGAGGGCCCTCATGCCGACAGAGGGCCCCCTCAGACCGATAGACAGCCCCTCAATGACAAAGGAACCTAGGCGATCAAGGGCCCTTTCATGCGACGAGAGCCCCCTTTCAGGCTTATAGAGGGCCCCTCAGACTGGACAGAGGCCCCTCAAACAAAGAGCCTATTTAGTCCTATCAGATGCCAGAGGGCCCCTCTCAAAACCGACAGATCGCATTCAGACGACAGAGGGCCCTTTCGGACCGACAAAGGGCCCCTAGACGACGGAGGGCCCTGTCATGTTGACCAGGGACCCCCTCAGGTCGACGAGGGCCCCTCAAGACGACAGAAGGGCCCCCTCAGGACGACAGACGAACCCTCAACTAAAGAGGCCCTTATAATAAGGACTCCATCAGATTACGGCTGACCCTTCAAACGACAGAGGGCCCCCCTCAGACCGACGGAGGGCCCCCCTTTCAGACTGACAGAGGCCCTCAGACCCACAGAGGCCCTTAGATTCGACAAAGGAGCCCCCTCATGCACGACCAAGGGGCCCCTTCAGCGACTGAGGCCCCTTCAGACCGCAGAGGGCCCTCATACCGACCGAGGGCCCCTCAGGTCACCAGGGCCCCTTCAAGCCAGATCCGGGGCTCCCTCTACAGACCGTCAGGGTCCCCTCAGGCCGAAGACGACCCCACGAGTCCACGATGGGCCCCTTTCAGACCGAGACGGCCCCCTTCAGACCCGAGATGGGCCCCTCTTGACCGCGACGGGGGGGGGCATTTGCCCCAAATCCCCCCCCCCCTGCCGCTGTCTGCACGGCATGATGCAGACGGAACGAGTTTTTGCATTTGTGTCCGGTAACTGATAAGTATGGCTGTTAGTTGCAATAGTAAAATAATACTTATCCTGCACCTTTCTGTGACTCTCAATTATTTGTATTCTGATTCTCATCTGCGGAGGTGAGTTCTAAGTCAAAGCACGTGATTATTCTGCAACCGATATTCAGTTTGTGTTTATTTATGGATGGTGAAAGTGTATTTAGTTTAAGTTGTGTTAAATATCTTCACGTAGCCTTTACCATATGCCGAGATATCCCTTTAACATTAGCGCGCGAGGGCGGTATAACATTTCAGTTCAATGTTATTTGATCTGGGAAAACATTTCTGCCCCGGGCCGAAATGTTTTCCAAATCTCGTTGCAAATTGAAAGAGAGTGAAAAGTTGACTACAGAGAAAGTGATCTGACAGGGATTAAATAGTTAGAAGAGAGTGAAAAGAGGTAATGAATTAGAAAGAGTGACGAATGAGTTCTCTATTTTCTTCTTTCACTTTCGTCGCCGACGGTGAAACCCAATTTGATGGCAAATATGTCTTCATTTGTCCATCTCAGCGGCATATTGGTAATTTCATACCACACTTGGGCCGGAATAATATTTGGGACTCGGTCCGTGCTTGAATTTCCGCCCTCGTCCTTCGGTCTCTGGCGGAATATTCAGCTCGGACCTCGCTCCCAAATAATTATTTTCCCGGCCCCGTGTGGTATTATATAATACCATGACTCATTTTACGACAAAATTATCAGTGTATACTTTTGCATAATCAGTGCAGTGCAACGGAAGTTATCCCTGAAACCCACGCATGCAAGCAAGCAAGATGAAGACGGATTTTGGTCCATCAGTAGACACGCTCGTTCGACACTTCGCGTTCCACTATTCTGCTGAAACAATAATATCACATTACCCATTGGATTTCGCTTGGACTCGATGCCAAAGTAACTTCACGGGCACTTCTTTTTCGAATTATTGCAGTTTAAAAGCCCCGGCACCACATACCACCATCAGTCGTCAGGCCGGCGTGTCCTGTTGTTTACGCGTTTTGCTGCCTTACCGTTAAAACGGTTAACTTACCGAAGCCAAGCCACAAAATACGCATCAGCTGGATACGTTCCAATCCAGTATTCACTTATCCTCGGTCAAACCAGGAATAAGAGAATAACGGATCGGCGACTCACGACTATTTGCGACTATTGATCTTATTTGATTCGGCGACTTATTTGTGGAAAATCTGTATCAAATTAGCTAAATTTTGCTCGACATCGTTCCAGTCTGATATCAACTTTCAGGAGAGTCAGCAATCTTCTATATTTATTGAGTTGAATTATTTGTTTGCGGAATTTGATATTGTAATAAAGAGAAAGAACGCATCAAGATTAATCACGAAATAATTTATGCTAACTGGCAAAAATTTCCACAATGTTCTGGTCGCTAAAAACCGTTCAGTCGCCGATCCCTGTTATTCTCTTATTCCTGGTAAAACTCAGTACACGATAAAGAGCATAAACATTCGTAAATAAATGCAATCAAAGTTTGATATAGAAGCATGATGGCAAACCCCGATGGTTAAAAACTTCGGCTGAATTTGAGGTCAGCGGCTGCTAATTAGGGCTGAAACACAGCCCTCTCGCACGCATATCGCGTCTCGCAACTCCCATCGCAATACACGTAACACTTTCCGATCGCGTCTCGTTTCGCACATCGCAGCTCCGCTGCGAACTCGTAGCAAGATCTCGCTCTCGAATCGCGGGTCTTGTGGCGAAGTCTATCTCGCGCGCGGAAGATTCGACTTAAGTTCAACTTTTTCGCACGATTTGCGCGTGATACGATATGTTTAACGAGACGGCCCAGACGCAAGACACGACTGCCTGCGAGACGCGATTAGCCTGCGCTATGCAAAATGTGCTGTGTTTCAGCCTTAACCCTATTCCTGGAGGGATGAAAAGTATACGAATCTGTCGGGGGGGCTTATTCGCCCCCCCCCCTCAGATCTCGGCTGCCATAAGAGTCAACAAATCATGAAACTTGGTATGTAGTTAGGGTTGACAACGAACTTTAATTTTTGAAATTTGGGTGATCTTGGGTCACTATCTTCAAGGTCAAATGACGTCATCAAAAGTCATATTTGCCAAAAATATGTATTTTCAGGTAACCTTGCCATTATCTCAGAAACTATGGCAGCCAGGAGGAATCAGCAAATTTACTGTAAAGCAGTTTGAATTGTCTTACGCCACCCTAGCATCATAAATGACCTCAGGTCATTGATTTTGGCTGTAGAGGTCAACAAATGTTAAAAACCTGCTTTTCAGCAAAAGTTTGTTCGTTGATAGCTTTTTATAATAAACATATAGAGTAATTATTTTGATACCATCGTGTTTCTCACGTCATTGCAGTTCGAATCATACCAATTTTGTCAAATAGAAAATTTGACCCCGGGTCAAGGTGAAGGTCAAAATTAATGTGACATAAGTCGGTCAAGCTGCATACCGAAAGATGCGTATTGACGATACAAACGTTTTGAGACCAGTTGCGAGTCTCTATAGTGTTCCTGTCACGAGCTATTGATAACAAGGTGTGTGTGACCTGTAATAACCTTTCAAAAGGTCACTGACTAAAATTTGCGTCCTTTTCATCAAGAAAGGTCTAAGATGACACATTTATTTCGATTTTATGAAACCTCATGAAAATAAAAGTTTTATCATTTTGATAAATTTAAAAAAAAAATGATTTCAAAATTTGATTACAACTTCGAAATTTCGAGATTGCCATCTGAAAGAACAATCAATTCTCTACCGATGTCTGTTTTCGCTAACACTTCCTTCAACACACAACTCTCCACGAGTGCTTAACCATGCAAAGATTTTGTGTCAAAACGACCGAACACCCCCTAAAAACTGTCTTGGATCCCCTTCTAATTATTTAATTTGGGGAAAAATACACCATTCGATACAAAATGAAATGTTAGGAAAAGTCAGAAAGTTTGAAGATTCTGGATTGTGTTATGAATGAGCTGTACGCGAAAAACCTCAAGGGGCCGATTCCCCCCCCCCCCAACAGGTAATATGTTAAGCTTGACCAGTTTGTATCTCAATCAAGGTATATTGTCTGGAGTCGTCACAGTAACATCTAACCTAACTTCGTCCGAGGACCCGCTCTCTCCCGAGTAACTGCTGCAGAGCTGCACACCTCTCCCAGCCCTGAGGGGCTCGGGGCGGTGGGAAAGGTAGGCGGCAAACCAACCTAGGCCCAGTCGGATTGCCGACTGCTGATTCTTCCAGCCACCGATGAAGATCTGCAGCATAGACTCGGAGTCGTGATCCAAGGGACTGATACAGAGGTGGGCGTCCGTTGCGCACTGGGAGGACGCTAGAAGCTGGCGATGTCGCTCGTGATGGGCGCGGCTACTGGTTACACCAGGCTCGTCGCGCCTCGTGGCAGCAAGCAGTCCTCAGACAGCACTCGCTGCAGGAGACAGGCGTGTCAAGAGTGCAGGCAGGTAACTAGCGCCGTCCTCCAGACGCACTGCGTCTGCGAACCATGGCGGTGTCAAAGAAGGGTGCAAGGCGCAGGTTGACATGATTTCGTCTCCAGACAGCACTCGTCTGCAGGAGACAGGCGGTGTCAAGAGGTGCAGGCAGGTAACAGCGCTCGTCCTCCAGACAGCACTCGCCTGCAGGAGACAGACAGTGTCAAGAGGTGGATTTGTAACAGCGCAGAGGTCAGAGCCAATCAGCTGTCAATGAAACAATGATTCCGCTTCACACACATTCTTTCCAATAACAACATTGATAAAATCCCAATGTGCATTCTTAATTGACTAAGCAGTCGAGAGCAGAAGCAAATATATGATATTTGACTCAACGAATGACCGTTTTATAACAAATACCTACTTTTGACTAAGGCAGCATTCGCATTGGTTAATACAGATGAAAGGAAAGTGTTTGCTTTAGCAACTCACACTACACGCCTTGTAATGCCAATGTTATATCCTGGTGTCTAAACTACGTCGGCTGGTGAATATAACTTATCACAGCGTACGCACAGTTCTGCAAGTCGACATATACATGCATTAACTGTGAATATATTGGCACAGAGTTGAGTGTTCTTTGACGAGAAAGTGTCACTGAACCAGTACACAAGAGGCAACTTTCCCACTCACTAACTCACATAAGGACCACGTCACTTCGGTACATAAAGCTGAAGTTCTGCTCAACAGATGGCGTATCAAACATTACCCTTTTTGTTATTTTTCTAAACACATACATTTTCTTAACTTGTAGGACAGTTTGATGTTGGGAAATGTGGGGAATATAAATACACACGTTGATGTTGTCATGCAATCTGCAAAATTAAATTCTTAGACAATATTATATGCTCATGTGTCAAAACTACTTAACATTTGAATTAAGAAACTGAATAAAGTTTTTAAAAAATCGGTACGCACAGACAGTACAGACAGAACAGACAGAACAGACAGGACAGACAAGCAGATATATTTTAAATAGTAAGTTAAATAAATTGGAACGACAATAACGAACAGAGGACAATGCAAATAAACGGTCGCCCAGAATATTGGCCGTCGAGGCTGTGTTCGCTTGAGCTGCTGTCAGCGCGCACGAGCTGTTTTGTCAAAATGCTATTGGCTGGCGCTAATGATATGTAAGCAGTCTAATTGATCATTCGGATGGCTGGCATGATGGACATAATTGTCAAAAATTGTGTTAAAATTATCACTAACATGCCAAGTATTTATTTTAGAATCAAAAGATCATGTAGGTAAATGTGGTCAATGCTGTTTATTTTGTCGCATATCTACTCGGGCGTTATGAGTGTCTGTGTTTCAGAATTTGCTACAATATGTTAGATCATGTTACCATTATGTTAGGCATGACATAGTTCTTAATTCCTGAATGTTGTATACTTTCACATATGAATGCTGTCTAGTCTATCATGCATTCCATATATCATTCAGTAGTGACGGTCATACTGAAGGATACCATCATCATTGTGACATGAGCGACCTGCTATTGTACTTTGTGTCATTAAAAAATATAAACAAAAATCCGACCCGACGCGATTACAGTGATTTCGAAAACTCGTCTATTTTAATAATTATTTTTGACTATAAAATAAATACTTGGTACGGCTTCTATGTGTTGGTTTGATTTCAAGTTTTCTGTTATAGCAATATGCCAAGGCTTCTTTTAACCATGATTGGTTTGATAAGATGGATACAAAAACAAATTCAGGTAGACTATGCCAGTGGCGGATCCAAGGGGGGGTCACGGGGGTCATGACCCCCCCCCCTTGGGCCGTGAAGGGGCACCATCGCGCCGGGGCACAAGGGGCACTAAAGGCACCGCAAAAATAAAGGGAAAAAATCTGCGCCGTGTAGCGGCGCGAAAATTTTTGCTTTGCGTGAAGGGGCACCAACGCGGTGCTCTGCGTTAAGGGGCACCAACGCGCTGAGGCACCAGGGGCACCACCAAAATAAAACAAAAATATGCGATGCTACGCGGCGCAAACTATTCAGTGTTCTTTGAACCATGGGCACCACCGCGCCGGTGTACAAGGGGCAACCAGCTGCGCTGGTGTACAGGGGCACCACGTTTGTTATGTGGCTTGGGCACTCAACCACCGCCGGTTGTATCAGGGCCCAGCTGGGTCCAGGGGCACTACTTGTTTATATGGCTTGGGACCACCGCGCCGGTGTATCAGGGGCACAACCGCGCCGGCGTACCAGGGCCAAAACGGTGCCGGTGTACCAGGTGACATCGGCACCACCGTGCCGGTAGCGGCACTTTGGGGCGAGGGAAGGCACCGGGCACCATGCCCCCTTGAATCCAGGAGGCCCCGGTGTCCCTGATGTCCTGGTGCCCCTATTGCATTGCTGAAATCCCACCTATTTTAAGCGAATTGGGGCAAAATTAAAGAAAATAGTTCATTTTTTTCAAACACGATTTGACTATTTTGAAAAACAACTTCTTTTCATAATGTCGAAAATAGCCATATATCTGCACCGATTCAGGACAGAGAGGACGTGAGCATTATAGATGTTCATCGAAGACTGATATACGTACTCTCCGCAACGGGTCAAACGTGGCTCAGCCAATCAAGATATTGCGAAGTAGTCGCGTAAGATTTGCTGTATACGCTCCCCGGGTGAAGAAGGCCCACACTCTTGACCATTTTTTATTTAGACCCACCCCTCCTTCGAGTAAAAAGTCAAAGTATTCGGCTGGAGTAGCCCTTTAGCCCAGAAAACTGCAAGTTAGGGTTTTTTCAACACGGGCTACAAAACTGCTATCTCAGTTCAAAACCCATGTTGAAGACAAACTATTTCCTTTTTAAGATATTTAAAACGCGCCACATGTGCGTCCTGTTAAATTACCGATGTCACAATGTTTGCTGAC
Organism: Semibalanus balanoides; assembly: GCA_014673585.1. Taxonomy (NCBI): domain Eukaryota; kingdom Metazoa; phylum Arthropoda; class Thecostraca; order Balanomorpha; family Balanidae; genus Semibalanus; species Semibalanus balanoides. Next base: position 9,893 of record VOPJ01010794.1, read on the forward strand.
TCGTTTTTATCGAGAACGAACCCATAGGGACCGCTTTTAAATTATGTACCTATTTTCATGGCTGGAAATCCATGATGAAACGTATTTGAAATTTGTTAGTAACTGCACCAAAGCTGTTATAACTTTATGATAAAAAAATGATTTTTTGTGCCCCTGCGCCGAAATTCCTTCTATCTTTGCTGTGGAAGAATCTCATTAAGCGGCTGCATTGGTGCCATTGGGCTGATACATATAGATTATAGAACCTTTTTATAGGGCCTAGTTACATAGGCCTAGTTACAAAACAAAATCCGAGGCTCTACGCGGCGCAAATTAATCAGTGTTCTTTTCCATTACAAAAAGGT
>VOPJ01010795.1:0-10235 GCA_014673585.1 Semibalanus balanoides
GAGAGGCCACAGACCAGTGCCCATAGTTAGCCAGGTTAACCCGACATCGACTGCGGTCTGATCAGAACACCATTGACAAGTTAAACGCCCCCTGATTACCCTCCGAACCACTGATCGCAGAGAAGCGCACAATGCGGCATTTGAAAGCACTCAAAGATACTAATATAAAGCACGCTCAAAAATGTAAAATTGAGGTCATGTCAGGTCATGGTCAGGTCAAAGGTAAAAAACAATGTATTTTAGTTGATGAGCCATACTTTTCATTAAAAGCTTTCGATTGCAACCATAATCACCCAAAGTGCTCTCGAAGCTCTCAAAGGTATGATACACGTCCCACATGACCTAAAGTGAGATTGCTGATAAAGATCAAGGTCAAGGTCAGGTCACAAAAGGTCACTTTCCGTAAAATATCTACGAAAGTTATGTTTTATAGATAATTTCACGTGTATAATTCGATAGTGATACTCATTTGACGACCACCTGACCTTAAGTAAATTAAGTTATTCTCAAGCTATAAAGATCACATAAAGGTCACAAAATGTCAAAACTTGAAATTAATAAATATATACATAAGAAAGGCATGTTTCTTAATCTGTTTTGTCTCAGTCTCAGAAATACAGTGCAGTCATTTATTTGTCTGTATCTTGTCAATAAAGGTCTACAAAACGTTATTTCAATATATGAAGAAAAAAAAATGACGCCATGAGTTACCAGTAATTCAGATGTAAGCACTCAGTTAATAATGATGACATCATTTTGCAATTGTTTGTGGTAGTTGTTCATATATTGGGTTCTTTGACATATCTCTGACTGGACTGGAGCATCTCTTACTGGTTTGTTCAATATCTTTGAAAATTTTGATTATGTGGTCATTACAAAATACAAAATAACCAGATACAAAATGAAGTAAAACACAATATAAATCAAAACACCGATATCGCCATTTTGTAGCCCTTGTTATTTTCTATCCTAAGCAGTTTTCATATTTCATTTTTCATGATATATCGCCTTTGTACGTTTTGTTAAAGTTTAGCTGATACTTGTTTCAAAATCGTGTGTAGTGACGTCACTAAATTAGTTATATCTCAAAAATATATCGACGAAATATGTCTATTTTGTCTTTGTGAATGTTAGATTATGAGAGAACTAAGTATGGAGTATCGACGATACCTAAACCAAGTTTCAATGCAATATCTTTAATTTTGACTGACTTATGGCTCTACAAGCATGGTCCCCAGCCCCATACTATGAGCTCAATTCGGTCCAGAAAGCTGGGCACCGCTGGAGCAACCTCGGGCTTCCGGGTGTCGATGTCCGCGTCTTTGCGTTCGCGTCGCATTTTTTGGAATCGGCAGAATAGCTAAACATGCAGCCCGCTTGAAAATTGATATTTTATTAAGAGAGAGTGGTCCCTGGGGCCAGCAACTACCGGCAATGAGAGCCTCTGCATCAGCCTAAGTAATTCATTTGTCCATTTTCCAAATTTGTATAAGCAATTGCGAAACTTGTGTCATGCCGCAAAGCGGCGATTTTTGCTGTGGATAGCTGAATTTTGTCTGCTGCAAAGACGATTTTAAAACGATAAACTGATAACTTTCCCCGCAAAAAAATGAGAGGGTCGACTCCTCCACCTTCTGAGAGTGGGAGGTTCGGCCTCTCTCCCCCTCCCCCGTCGGTGACGCCCCTTCTTATGCTGGCTGGTTTGGGGAGGCCAAAACCTAGTATAGCCTTACGACTTGAGTGTTTGGGGGAGGCCATGGCCCCTCTCGGTGGCCATGGTCTCGGTGCCCCTCTCGGTGGCCATGGTCTCGGTGCTCCTCTCGGTGGCCATGGTCTCAGAATGGTCTCGGTGCTCCTCTCGGTGGCCATGGTCTCAGAGGCCATGGACTCGGTGCCCCTCTCGGTGGCCATGGTCTCAGAGGCCATGGTCTCGGTGCCCCTCTCGGTGGCCATGGTCTTCAGAGGCCATGGACTCGGTGCCCTCTCGGTGGCCCATGGTCTCAGAGGCCATGGTCTTCCGGTGCCCCTCTCGGTGGCGGATTGGTCTCAGAGGCATGGTCTCGGGTGCGCCCTCTTCGGTGGCCCAGTGTTCCTTCAGAGGCCATGGTCCTCGGTGCCTTCGGTGGCCATGGGTTCCTCAGAGCCTGGTCCTCGGTGCCCTCTCGGTGGCCCCATGGTCTCAAGAGGACATGGTCCCTCGGTGCCCCTCTCGTGGCCATGGTCTCAGAGGCCATGGTTCGGTGCCCTCTTGGTGGCATGGTCTTCAGAGGCCATGGTCTTCGGTGCCCTCTCGGTGGCCATGGTCTTCGAGAGGCCATGGTTCTCGGGCGCTCTGCGGTGGGCCATGGTCCCTCAGAGGCATGGTCTCGGTTGCCCCTCTCGGTGGCCAGGTCTCAGAGGCCATGGTCTCGTTGCCCTCTCGGTGGCCATGGTCCTAGAGGCCATCGGTCCTCGGTGCCCCTCTCGGTGGGCCATGGTTTCAGAGGCCATGGTTCGGTCCCTCTCGTGGCCCATGGTCTCAGAGGCCCATGGTCTCGGTGCTGCCCAGGATCCGCACGGACAGTGCACTTGATTGAGTCTTAATGATGGATACGCCAAAGTAAACGATCGGCCGTTTACGGGCTTTTGTAACCAGTCTCTGAATATAGCCACAATAGTCATGATCGTGAAACCGTGTGTTCGTCATGGTATATAACTCAAAGCAGTTTTTGGCTTGAGAGTCGATTAATTGAGTTGCGCAGACCTTAAGGCGCTACGGTCCTTTCTGAGGCATAAGGTACAGTAACCAGCTTATGAGTGCAATCGAGATTGGTTATATTACGATTTCAACAACTTGAGGTGTGTGTTGGTGGATTGGCATAAACGTCGCTGTTAAACGTTACCAGCAAACGTCCGTATAGTCATAACGATGTCAACAACTTTGTTCTGAGTACTTGGGAAGAACCAGCTTCGCAATGTGGTACAATATCACTGGACCGATATTCAACACATCTAACTAAGATTAATACGATCGCACTCACGTAAGTCAGTACTACGTATGCATCTGTCAGATACGTTGTAGCAACGTTTTGCCTTCAACGTTTTGTGAGCGTTACAGAGTAACGTTGTGACAAACGTTCCTGGGGAGTCTACACAAAATTACACTATCACCAATGTTGTGGTAGTTTGTGTTTGCAACCTGTCACAACGTAGCAACAACGTTCAAATGTTAGCTGGGAATATTATTAGGTAAGTTAAATGTACACATGATAAATGTGATTTTCTCACAACTCTCCCCCTCACTCCCCCACCCCACCCCGATCAAGGACCCGGAAGTCCCTCAGCGACTCCCCCCCCAACAAAATGGGAGGCTGGATCCACTGCAGTGTGGCGTGTTATACGTTGATTGGTTGAGGACTAGCCGCGGGTCAGGTCGCATGGTGTCACGGGAGGCCGGGTAAGGGGAGCGAGACACTCGGTGACCGGAAGCCAGGGGGAGCGAGACACTCGGTGACCGGAAGCCAGGGGAGCGAGACACTCGGTGACCGGAAGCCAGGGAAGCGAGACCTCCCAGGTAGCGAAGCCAGGACGGAGCGAGACACCTCGGTGACCCGGACGGGAAGGCACTCGGTGACGGGGGAGAGGAGACCACTCGGTGACGGAAGCCAGGGGAAGCGAGACCACTCCGCTCGAGCACACCGCAGCAACAGGGGGAGCGAGACAAATAGTAGGAAGGAGCGGGCAGGCCACTCGGTGCCGGAGGGGGAAGCGAGACACTCGGTGACCGGAAGCCAGGGGGAAGCGAGACACTCGGTGACCGGAAGCCAAAGGGAGCGAGACACTCGGTGACCGGAAGCCAGGGAGTGCAAGACACTCGGTGACCGGAAGCCAGGGAGTGCGAAAGCATGATGGTGCTTATCGTTTACCTACTGGCCGTGCAGCACGACCATTCAGTTAAAGATGGTGTCTACGGTCTACGGATTTGAGACAGGAGCACACCAACGACCACCCCTACAGTTCACCCAAAGAGCTGATAACACGCTGATCGCTGACACCTAACCCATTAATTTCCGAACTTTATTTGTTCCGCAAGTGCAGTTCCGATTATTCTATTTCCGGTGAAGTTATTGAATTAGGTATACCTAAAACACATCTTACCAGAAAACAAATCGTTCCGCAAATGTACGGGCTCGCAACTTAAGGTGCAAGGGGAGCTCGTGCTTTTCTTTACAAAATGCACGTGCAGCGAGCAGGAATCAAAGTTCTGAATACCCTAAAGACATACGTGTCCCAACGGAAAAGCAAAGAAAATCAGCCGTGTGAGTGACCTGCTGCTCAGTGCACAAGACACGTCATTTGAAGGGACTTCCGCGCTTTCTTCTTACCAAATATAAATGGGTTAACGGGCCAATTCTGGCCTATATAACCGGTTGAATAGGTAATGAATGACTTAATGGACCAACGGGTTGGCGGCTCATCTTGTCTCACGAATACAAACTTCAATAGGCTAACGGATCAGCAGTGCGGATCAACCATCCTCGTTCACACATATTTTACATAAGACAATTATCGCAGATAGCATGGTTCCACATATTTCGAAGATTAGCATGTTACAAAACTATCATGGTGCTTTGCTACTTAATTATATGCTTTGCATTGCTCCGTCACCGTCAGAAATAACATCGTAATTGCGCAATTAAAGGGATGTATTTATATCCACGGTCAGGGCTGGTAAAAGGTTTCGGTGGCACCTGGCAAAATATGTGCCAAAAAAGTGGTACCGTGACCTGAGCATTGTAGCTGAAGCAGATTACATTGTCACATATTCCCAGCAAACGATATTAACCCTCGCCTTACAGGGGGGGGGGGGGGCTGAGGATTTTCTGGAATCACTTTTTAACATGCGGCGGCGTATCTTGCTGAAATTTTTAGTAGCTGAGTTTACAACAATTATACGCATTTCATACAATTCTCATTATAATTGGGCAAGCAGTTTGGGAGATAATGTCAGTTAAGTGACGTCATGTTGGTAGAAAAATGGTAAATATGGGAAAAACCGTAGAAAATAGAGTTTTGCAGCAAATTGCAAACATAAAATGGAAAAGACATGATTTTTTTTTTAGATTGTTATCCTGGAAATCCAAAGTTTTTTTTACCCACAAAAAGGTTTTTTACTCACTACGAAATCAAAATTTACAAAGATGTTAATAAATGTGACAAAACTGATTACAAATAATACCTACCCAAACGAAATTTTAAAGCAATATCTTTATTTTTGACTGAGTAATGACTCTCTAAGTGTAAGAAACTTATGACGTCATTTGTTCAAATCACTTTTTTGGCTTTTGTTGACCAGATACGAACAAATAACTACCTTGTCTGTATTTTGGAGCACAAATTTGGTCTAGGAACATGCTTTTTGTTTATATTTTTCAATTGCTTATTTCGAGGTTCTCTGATCGCTATTCTGGACGTGATCGAGTGGAGGCTTCTAATGCAAATCGCCCATAGCCATATCATCTATGGTGACGATTTCCGTAAACTAAGACTATGGAGTAATAAACTATAACCTAGAACTAAAAGTCGATATATGGTCAGATAGCTAATCCAACGTCCAACATTTTGACGCTAGCGTAGCCAAATCATTGTGTTCTCATAACTTCAATAATGACGACGGACAGAGCAAAATCATTTTTTTTTACGTAGTCGATCTTAGGTCATTCACTTGCCCGGGAAGGTCACCCGTTGACCTGTAACCTAAACATTGTGTACTGTTAGATTCCGCACATGACAGGCAACATGCTGGTTCTTACTGCGTTGCTCTATGTTACTTGGTTTGGAAGTTGACAGGGAGCATGTCAGCCCCTCCCCTGTTTAACGGCGTGGGTGAGAAACGGATTATTTTTAATTTAGTGACCTGCACAGGCCTATGATTTTTGAATTTTGAAAAAGGCGAGGGTTAAAGTTCCTAATCATCAAATGACGTTTTCATAACACAAATCACATTAAGGTAGTCCTCACTCACCATCACATTGATCTTGAAAGGCCGAAATAGTTTGAATGGCCTTTTCTGCCCGGATCAAACTTGAAGGGGTATTTTCTGGCGCCCGCTTTTTTACGTATAGGTGCAAATGCTTTTACTTTTTACCAGCCCTGTCCACGGATCAGGACGAGACAAAGGATAGACTCACAACAGCCGAGACGTGTGAAGCGGACACGTGCTTGAATCAGAATCAGCCAGCAACATAAGTCCAGTTTTCTTTACCAGGCACGCACAAACTGGCCTCGGCGTGAGACTGTATAGTGTGTAGGTGTTTGGAAGTTTCCGTCATTCAACATAGAAAAAGAGCAACACGCTCGTGTCGGTCGAGTGGCAATGTCACCAACACAGAACATCTTTTAGTTTTATGGGCCGAAACTGATAAAGATGATAGTTTGCTTTTGTTTATGTAATGCTACTGTGCTTTTGTTTTGCTTTTGTTTATGCTTTTGTTTTGTTTGTGCACGTGGTCAGGGGCGGACCCAGCCGCTCGGTTTGGGGCGGGGGAACTGGCGGATCCAGACTCTCTCCGTGGGGCATTTTGTGTGTCAAAATAGTACCCCCATTTTTTATCCGTGGATTTGGGCTGGTTACCTTATTTTGTTATTCGAGATAAAAAAAATCACTTACGGAAAAAATACGGAGGAAAAATCACTTTTTCTGGACTTTTTTTTAGGTACACAACACATTTTCGGAAGAAGAAACACCTAATAAGCACACACAAACGCAATACTCCGTAGCATATATACACATAAGTAATAGTAACGTTGATTTCATACCAACTCGCAGGGGCGTCACCGAAAAATTTGAGGGGGTCGACTGAAATCACGAAAAAATGTATATCCATTATTTCTACGTTTATTTAAGCCTTGCGGCATTTTCAATGTGGATTTTCATTATACAATATATATTTATTTAGCGCCTAACGCGTTTTTTTCTTCTGGTTTGCCTAATAAAACCCAAAAATCAAGGCCTTTAAGAGAATAAGAGGCTAAAAATGTTATTCATTCAATTCAGCGTCAGGACGAACCGGAGACAATGACGACGGCTTCGACATGACGATGGCAGCCGATGTGACGCCACGAAGCGGCGTGAAAATCTTAATTTAATGTAGTAGAAAATAACATTTTCATATTGGACACATACTCATTCATATTGTTTCATATTGGGTGGTCTGGTCCCCACTATTAGCTCTTCGGTGCAGCAAGTTGGGCACCGCTGGAGCAGCTTCCGGGTGCCGATTTCCGCGTCATTTCGTTCGCGTCGCCTTTTTGGGAACTCAGACTAACTAAAGTCTAAACATGTAGCCCACTTGAAAGTTAATATTTTATGAAGGGAGTGGTCCCTGTGTCCAGTAATTACCGCCAGGGAGAGCTCTGCCAGACACTTAATGTAATTCGTTTTCCTATTTTCCAAATTTGTATAAGCTATTGCCAAACTTGTGTCATGCCGCGAAATTTCCCAGTTTTTGATAGTGGATAACAGGATTCTGACTACTGCAAAGGCAATTTTTACGATAATTTGTCCCATTTTTTTTTTGGGGGGGGTTCATAGTCTCAGGCCCTTTGGGGGGCATGGTCCCGTGGCCCCCCTGGATCTGCCCCTGGTGCTGGTTGTCGGTGTCGACCCCTTTCCCCACCCTGTACGACCTGTCGACCTGTGGATCTTTGATATTGGTTAATGTAGGACGTAGGCAGGGGCGCAGCCAGGGCGATAGAGGACGGCGGCGCCACTACTAGAAGCAAATGCCGTCCCATTTAGCAGAACAGGCACTTTACCGAACAATAAGCAAATGCCGCCTCCCACGGGGTAAAACAGGCGCCCTCTAAGTTTGACAAATGCCCATTAGCAAATGACGCCCCCATGGAACAGAACAGACGCTATATCTAAGCCGGACAATACGCGTCCCCAAAAGCAAATGTCCCCCTTGAATGACTTGAAGGAGTGCAAAATTGATAAGACATATCGTGAAAAGGAGGGAAAAAATATTGTCTTCTGAGTGCGATCTCACATCGATAATTAGCAATTCTATAAGGACGTTGGGAAAATGCCAAATTTCACCTACAGTTAAGGTTTTTAACATGAAACACATCCCTCTTTAACCCTCGCCCGTGTAGGGCAAGATCACTGCGTGACCGTGTAGGAGGGGGTTGGTACGACCCCCGCCCCTTGGCGTTTGGCCCTTAATTTAGCTAGAGCTTCGATTAAAAAACGAGCGTGTTGCTTGTGACGAGAGGAAGCCATTTACATATTATTTTAAGGTCCTGGGCAGTGGCGTAGCCAGGATTTCGCTCAGGGGGGATCCGCGGCCGGAAAAGGGCCCAAATGGTCTTGAAGGCCCTTATTGCTTTAAAAAGGGACCTTCATTTTTACCGTCGAATTTGTCTGAAATTGTCTCAAATGATCGACATAAGCCGCGTTGCGTCACAGTCAATAAACTTGCATCCGGATTAGAGGTGCCACTTTTCTACCCACTTACCCACCAGGTGCGGGTAGATACTACCCACGTGGGTAGTAGTGGGTAGTACAAGCGATCATTTGGATTTAGTGGGTAGTTTGAGGGTAGATAGATAGATAGATGATGTATTCAGATCCTCCACAAAGTGGATTTTATGGTGTCCACGTCAACTATACAGACAAACACCCTAGGTCGGACTAGATAATGTGACACAAGCACTGAGAATACACGAATGATTAAACATTGATTAAAAATGGGATGTACGATTTGTCTCGATCGACCGATAAAAAATATAAAGACCATGATACAAATACAGCATACGCATCGCACGTCAGATGATATTAGGCATAAAACCGAGCCAGCTCGACGCAGCCACCCACAATAGCTCCAGTCACGATGCTGTTCCAGGTCTAGCCGCTCTACAGAGGAAACGCGTCGCGCGACGTTTCCGGTTCGTACTCGAGCAGCCGCCAGTGGCCACTCTCGGTCGCCGGGTACTTGCGAGGGATTGTGCGCGCGAGATACGGTTAGCGTTCGCAGAATATCTCCGACGCATCTGACGCTGACCAGAAGGCGGCGCACCTCGAGAGATCATGTTCATGTAGCTGTCATCACATTCGCCCATCCGTCAGAACAGCACCGGTCACATGTTCTCGTCGGCCCAGTCGGTCACAATCCGAGCACCGAAGTTAATGCTTTCTGGACACGTTTTTTCTGCTCCCCAGTACAGCTACCCCACACATGATACAGATACCGCATGATGCGGGAAGACAAGTGCTCCTACAAGCTTGCGTTTTTGTCCTGGCACTCTGTACGCATCCCTAGACCAGGCCCACCAAGACCATATAGCAGCGAGCTGAACGACTGTAGAAACTGCTTTTGCCCATGTTAGATAGAGGTCGATGGTGACGCCGCAGGACTCTTGACACTGAAGAAGGGGAGATTTGTCGCCTTCCGGAAATGGACTGAAAAGTTAGTGTCCGATTTTGACGGTTGATTTGAGATGTCATTTCGGTTTTAGACGGGTTTATTTTCACCTGTTTGAGTACCATTTGATTGCGATGAGAGTTTGATTTCCACTCGTGTTTTGAGGGCCTGCATGTTTGATGGTGCATCAGTGTCCAGGAACTGGGCGTCATCAGCGTACAATATCACCTTGCCGTGGGGCAGGTGTAGCGTCAGTTAAAGGGTAACGTAATGTTCATAAACTGAGCAAAATTTAAAAACAGGGATTTTGATGCGAATTGGGATGCTTTAACAAATATAGGCACCTCAGTTAGTGAGCATAGATCAACACAAAACAGTTGAGCATTAAAAAACGAGTTATTAAACGGTAGTCATAAAGATGGACAATTTGATTTGTGGGTACTTGCGGGTAGCTGGCGGCCTATACGGTCATGTGGGTAGTGCTTGGGTAGTTGACGGGGGTTTGCGGGTCGGGTCGGGTAGCCACAAGCCTGAAAAGTGGCACCTCTAATCCGGATGTCAAAGGTCAAGGTCCGGAGACGAATTACGATGTTTTAAGTGGTGTAACTTCCTGCGTTAGTTTTCGTTTACCATTCCGGATTTAATCGCAACGAGCCCTAAATGACTCGTCGTCACACCAGTTTGCATCACAGTAAAACCTTTGTGTAGGTAAATTTCGCCGCGGAGCGGCGCGAAAATTGCGATGTTTATTTCACCCTATAATATAGAATATAGCACCTTGGGAAAAGTATGTAGAATGATGGAGAAGAATGCCCTGATTACGGTCCTGGC